>OY856410.1:852661051-852956472 GCA_963693085.1 Alisma plantago-aquatica
GGAAGGCCAAAGAAACTAATGATACAGATAAGGCTGCTGACGAGATAGAAGAAGAGAAAATAAGGAGGAAGAAAGAAAAGGGAAAGGAAAAGGCTACCTATGAGGGAGAAAAAGAGGATAGAATTAAGAGGACAGAAAGGGAGAAAGGAAAGGCAGCTGAAGGTAATATTGAATAGATTTGTAAACTTATTAAATTGCTGTTACTATCATATGACACTTACTTGAACTTTATTAAAATTGTTGTTACAAGAATAAATAGTTAGCATTAAAAATATTATCAACCTACCTCGTGGATTAAATTGTGAAAAATTAAAAAGTAATGCTAAAAAAAAGAAAACTAAGAGTAACTTTTCATATGTTTGCAGTGGGGATAAAGAGGTTGTACCACAAGTGTTACCTAAAGAGCTACATCACCGCAAGTAAGAGCGTGGTGTATACAACTAATCAGATAAGAATGATGAGGGCGACGACATTTGCAAACATGATAAAGATGTCGAATCTTATGGTTGATGTATGCCTCTTGGAAGATTTGATAGACAGATATGTAGATGATGACAGGTTTTTGCTGGCCAGAGGGGTGGAAAGAAGGATGACAGTTGAGGATGTAGGGGTAATTCTAGGTATCCCAAGAAGAGGTATAGACATCATACCTAGGAAAAATTCTGAGATTGTGAGATCAATATGGCAACAATTTGCCAGCACAACAGGTAAAAAAGGAAATGAAGAGGACACCTCTAAGAGGTTAAGGGAAAAGGATGTCCTGCACAAGGACAACTTAGCAAAGCTTTGGCAACAATTTGCAAGTACCGACGATCCATCGGACTACTAGAACATGTGCCGTGCGTGGATGTTATACCTGCTGGAAACATTCCTACTCCCAGACACCAGCTATTGCACACCAATCTACATACTGCACTACCTAGACGATGTTACTAAAATGACACAGATGAATTGGGCAAAGCTGGTGCATGGGAGCATCTTCAGGAATATGAAGATGCTGAAGCAAAATGTCCAGTTGAGGAGGAAAGGGGAGAAAGGGAAAACCACCCTCTACACAACAGGGTGTGTGATGTGTCTATGTGTAAGTGAACAAAATTATCTTCATCTACAAAATTGTTACAATGATGACTATGGGGGGAAGTTACATATGCATTGAATTTTCACTCTGTTTAAATGTAGGTTTGGGCATATGAGATGACAAACATGGCAAAGCCAACATTCCTTGACGCAAAGCCAAGGATAAAGAAGTGGGCTGCGCCGGTCGAGAAGTTGATGTATTTAGGGGCTGTGAACCCTAAGGATGTAAGAATATTTCTTATTTGTTACAAAAACTAATATATAACATAATCCTGCAAGTTTGCATTGTTAAATACTATTTTTGATTTTTTTATGGATAGGTTTGTGAAGGTATGAATATAGAACAGGGGGATAACTGGCGAGCTGAAAGAACAATGAAAGACATGCCCTACTACCTTGCGGAGAAAAGGGCAAAAAGTAAACAAACGCTAGACAAGGCGCCAATAAAGCCAATCATCCGAAAAGGAGTGCCTGCTGATGACTCCAACTTGGTGAGAAGAATTCAAATACTTGAGGAGGAGCTAAAGATGCAGAAGGAGATATGCACAAAAATTGCTGTTGAGGCATACACTGAACTGCAGAGAGAGAATAAACGGCTAGAAAACAGAATAGCCGAGCTGGAAGAGGAGAATAGAAAACTGAGGAGAAAATTCGGAGATGAAGGTGACAAATCACAGTCACCTGTCGGTGGATTCAAACAATCTGCTGAGAGGTTCTCATCGGGGAATGTTCAAGAACCCAATAAGGATGTTGCTTCGACGAGCAAAGTAGAGAATGAAGGTATGGATAAGGATGACAAGCCGAGGAAGCGAGGCAGGCTGAGCCTCAAAAGAAAATATGTGCAAGAGAATGACTCAGAAGATGAGAATGATGGGAAGAAAAATGATGAGGAGGAGGAGAAGAAAGAAAAATCAGCTGAAGGTTTGGACCACGGAAAATCTGTACGAGATGCAGAAGAAATAGGTGAACAACTGAAGAATATAATCGATGAAGAAGGGCAGAAGGAGGAGCCCAGAAAAAAATTGTCAAAGATAGAAAAGCAAATCATAGGAAGCATCGAGAAAAACGTGAAGAAGAGGAGGGAGGAAAAGGTAAGGTTGCATCTCCTTTAAATTATATCAATACTTGAGTAACTGTGTAAATACAGTAGAGTAATTGTGTGATAGAAGTAGAGTAACTGTAGTAATATAAAGAGTAACTCTATAATGGTCTAGAGTAACTATGTGAATTAGAAAAGTAACTGTAAGAACATAAAGAGTAACTATACGATGGACTATAGTAACCGTACGACATATCAACATAGTATAACTAGTAGAAAATGAAGATTGATTCTAACATGAAGTGATCTTTTGTTGTTGATAGCACAAGTTGTCAAACTTCATTGGTTTCGAGCATTTCAAAACAAAACAATCCAGGGAAATTGTCCACCACTTCATGGACAATATAGAAGAAATGTAAGAGAATTTGTTATTTTGCCAAGTGTACACATATAAAACATCACTTATTCAATATCCAAAACTAATATGTATAACATCTATACAAACGATTGACATGTCAAAACAAGAATGGAGATTCAGTGATGACACTTGGTGCACGGGGAAGGACCTCGCCACCCTACTGTACAAAGATCAAATGATGCAATCACCAGTAAGAAACTAATAAATAGTAGTGTAACTCTTTGAGAATTTGTCATTTTTTTCTAAACAAAGAAATCTTGTGGTTATTTTTTCAGGTTATGGACTGCTTTGTACAGATGCTCAAAGCTACCACAAGTAAAAGGAGAAAGAAGGGTCTGTCATGGAACTGCTTGAGCACATATGCTCCGGTAAGAAGAACAAAATTGGTATACAAAACTACATCAAAAATACAAAAATATATACACAAAACTGAAACTTATAGATGTGAATTTGCATTTGCAGCAGAAGCTGGCGTTTGATGTTGAAAACATAACCATGGAGCAGATCGACATGCTATCTCCACTATTCAACGTCCCGATGAAAGATTGGGACACAATGGACTCGGTGTTCACCATATTGAACAATGACAACCACTGGCACTTGTATGAGACAAGTTTCAGGGAAGGAGTACACCAGTCTTATAACTCAATGAGTGGAAATAGCAAGTCGAAAAAGGAATTCCTTAGATGGGTAAGCAATCTATAAAAAGAAACTCTATTTGTAGTGGATTGACAGGGTTAATGTTTGTTGATTGATGATTAATAAGAGTTGTCAATTTTTAATGCAGGTGGGTATCGTCCACAAATTCTTCAGGGGGGCAGAAAAAGGTGACCAACTGTCACAATGGGGACAGGAGTACCCGCTATGTCCACAACAGGCAGAAGACTCACTTGACTGTGGGATCTTCGTCATGAAGTACCTAGAATGCCTGGTAAATGGAAAACACATGGACTTCACCTGCAAGGACATGCCGACCATAAGGGCTGATATTTTTCAGAGAATGATGGCAAGGGGGGAGTTGCAACCTATACAAGCACATCAAAAAGATAACAATGAAGTCATCAAAGAAGGTCCATATGAGCAAAACAAGGGAGGAATAGATGAATGTCAAAAGCAACAAGAAGAAGAGAAGACAGAAGCACCAGATGAAGAGAAGAAAATGGAGGAAGAAGCTGTTTCAAGCCTAGATAAATGGCTGGATTTTAGCTGAAATAGTGAATTATTAATTGAAATGTAAAACTTGAACAGTTTGCTTCTGGAATTTCGATGTGTAACTGCTATGAGATACATCACTTGTGTGCTGTGAAAATCCTGAAAATTACATGTTTGATCTAAATCATATTGCAAATATGAGTATTTCTGGGTTTAATATATAGCGTTTTGTGCTTTAAATGTTGTGTTCTTGAATGTAAAATTGTTGTGGTTTTGTATGGAGATATATACTTTGAGTTAGACTGTTGTGGTTTTGCATATCAGAGTTACTCTCAGTTCTAACATACCTGTATCGAGATATGTCTGCTTCTGAGAGTATCTGTGACAACACTAGGGAGTAACTGACAGAACACTAAGAGTAACTATGATACGCACTGAGAGTAACTATGATAACGCTGAGAGTAACTGTGAGGACACTGAGAGTATCTGTGACAGCACTAAGGAGTAACTGTGATAAAACAAAAAGTAACTATGATAACACTGATACGCACTAAGGAGTAACTATGATAAAACAAAAAGTAACTGTGATAAAACAAAAAGTAACTGTGCAGCACAGTAACTCTGATACGCACTGAGAGTAACTATGATAACACTGAGAGTAACTGTGAGAACACTGAGAGTAACTGTGATAGCACTAAGGAGTAACTGAGAGAACACTAAGAGTAACTCTGATAGCACTGAGAGTAACTATGATAACATAGAGAGTAACTGCGAGGACACTGAGAGTATCTGTGACAGCACTAAGGAGTAACTGTGATAAAACAAAAAGTAACTCTAGCGTTCAGGAGTCTGCTGTACACGATTCTTTATTAAAGAAGGAACCAGAAAAGTGAAGAAAAGAGAGCACATAGCTATAAAGATATGTACAAGAGTCTGCTGTACGATGTAAATGCACATACACATAGCACAGTGCATTGCTGTGTCGTCAGAACAACACAATACTGCTGGCATCTTTGCAACCCAACAGGACAGAGCACTGCTGTCCATATTTGCAGCACCAACAACACAGAGCATTACTCTCACTTCTGCACATATTTGCAACACCAACAATACAGTGGGGGGCTTTCAGATCTTCAACATCTCCATCCTCCACGGCACCCTCGACGTCCATCTCTTCTCCATCTGCGACTGCTACTGTTTACAACACAGCAGGGGGCTTTCAGATCTTCAACATCTCCATCCTCCACGGCACCCTCGACGTCCACCTCTTCTTCATCTGCGACTGCTATGGTTTACAATACAGTGGGGGGCTTTCAGATCTTCAACATCTCCATCCTCCACGACACCCTCGACATCCACCTCTTCTTCATCCGTGACTGCTACAGTTTACAGAAGGTACAATTTTACAGAAGAAATATCGACAGCCCCCTTAACATTTTAGTAGCACCCCCTTTGACCATCTCCTCAGATCCCCTTTAACATTTCTTCACAGCCTACCATGGAGCCGTTCATCCAGCCAATCAACTACACCATTGACGACAAGACAGTGGAATCCATTCTACTTCCTATAGAATGGAACCATCTCCATTTTCACATCAAACCAGGCAAGACCACCTTCCTAATCAGAAACCAGTCTTTCCAGATAACCCTTATGCAGAATAAAAATGGGTCACTTTCAACTGCTAAGGGCTGGAAAAGGATGATCGCACAGCTCAGTCTTCGTAAAGGTTGGATCATCTTCCTCAAGCCAACTGATCACCAGACCATCACAACATGGATCACAGATAAGTTCTTAGAAAAACCAACTGAGCTTATTCCGCTCTTTAGAATGCCTGGCGACAAAGTATACTCTGGATCAGAGGACTCTGTAGATCAGCTCTTCGTTAGGGACAAATACCAAGCAGGACCGGGATTAGCTGTAAATCCCATTCAGGTTGACTCATCCACAACAGCGGACAGCTCAACATCTGTAGAAGACACTGCTTCTTCGTCTGTCCAGCGTTCCTTTCACAAATAGGTATACACCGGTGCCCTTTTCTCTTAGCCTTTTCTCTTAGCCTTTGCAGGTTCACTCATTTACAACAGATATGAACTTCTCAGATACGAACATGTGTTTAGGCTTGATGTCTATGCTTTTCAAAGGAGGGAATTGTGTGTATGATATCTATCGCCAGGGATGGACCTTCTTTATAGCTGATCTGGCTGTATTTTTCTGTATTTTTATGTTCAATTGATGGACCTTCTTTATAGTTGATCTGGTTGTATAATATATAACGTTTTATGCTTTGAATGTTGTAATCTTGAATGTTTAGCTGTAGTGTTTTTGTCTGATTATATATACTTTCAATTAGCACTAAGAGTAACTGAGAGAACACTAAGAGTAACTCAGATAGCACTGAGAGTAACTCTGATAGCACCGAGAGTAACTGGTAGGACACTGAGAGTAACTCAAATAGCACTGAGAGTAACTCTGATAGCACTGAGAGTAACTGATAGAACACTAAGAGTAACTGAGAGAACACTAAGAGTAACTCTGATACGCACTGAGAGTAACTATGATAATATTGAGAGTAACTGTGAGAACACTGAGAGTATCTGTGACAACACTAAGGAGTAACTGAGAGACCACTAAGAGTAACTCTGATACGCACTGAGAGTAACTATGATAACACTGAGAGTAACTACGAGAACACTGAGAGTATCTGTGACAACACTAAGGAGTAACTGAGAGAACACTAAGAGTAACTCTGATACACACTGAGAGTAACTATGATAACACTGAGAGTAACTGTGAGAACACTGAGAGTAACTATGACAATATAAAAAGTAACTCCAACAACCAGAAAGTAACTCTACCAGTGTATGGCATAGTAGCAAAAACTGACATTTCGTGAGTACACTGAACAAACCATGAAAAAAATTGTACTAATCCAAAAATGTATGTATTCTAAAAGAAAAGAGTATTCAATGCACACGAAGATAAAACAAAAAATATTATGCAAAAGAGTAAGATCTGATCAAAACAGATTCTTTGAAGCATATTCAAAGTATACATATAGCCGGTGGAGTTCAACGTAACACATAAAATACATTACAAAACACAAAAGTAAAAATACATGGATGGTTACAAAATCACTTTCACAAAAACTGCAGACAAAAAGAACAACCCATTACATGTTTGAATATCCCTCACTCACGTGCTAATCAACTACAAACTCCACTAAAAAACGTCCAGCATCAACAGACCACACGATCAGCAACAGGGATAATCATTGAATAGCAAACATCAACAACACATAGTCCATAATAGGAATGGACTACTTCTTCATAGGGCAGTTCCTGCTATCATGGTTGACCCCAAACTCTAAGCAATTCTTGCACTGCCTCTCTCTTTTAGACTGTGCAATCTCAACTCCAGATTTAAACCTCACATCAGTCGATCTAGGTCTTCCCTTAGTTTTGCAACTACTAGGTATA
This sequence comes from Alisma plantago-aquatica, assembly GCA_963693085.1. Taxonomy (NCBI): domain Eukaryota; kingdom Viridiplantae; phylum Streptophyta; class Magnoliopsida; order Alismatales; family Alismataceae; genus Alisma; species Alisma plantago-aquatica. The sequence continues at coordinate 852,668,215 of OY856410.1, forward strand.
TGGACCTTGACAGCAGAAGAGGAAGCTGTATTAGAAGCGGTTTCACCAACGCCTGCACCAGGATCAGCGAGATCCAAGTCTAAGAGCTCCTTTCGCAAAGCTAATGGTTTTTCATGGAAAAGATCTACAACATTGTTCCTAAATGCTATGTTGACAATAGAATTGCAGGAAGAAACAAGATGAAGTGTCCTCCCAGTGGATGGATGCTTAACTGACGCTTTGCCAAAAATCAAAGGGTGTTCTATGTACCCTTTGGTCCACCTCTTCAGAATGTAAGGCTTGGGAAGAGTGCAATAGTCACGACTCTTCAAATAAGAGAGGATGTGCCTACAAGGGATGCCTTTGAATAGCAACATGAAGCAACTGTAGGAAACAATGTCACTAGATAACTCTTTCTTCAATATACGGGGAGTTCCAAGTCCACCAACGCGATACACCTCAAAGGCACCTTATGAAGCTTGCTTTACATTGTAGACCATACTTTGGTGAACCTCGAACTGGAATATCTTAAAGATGGCCTTGGTGTATATACCTCTCATCTGCTCCTCTAGGGACCACAGTGATGACAAAGGGAGGTTACTGTACTCATCATCAAAATCTTTGAAATTTTCAATCTCCCGCACATGAGAGTACGCAGTCTCCAACGAACATATAAGTTCAAATAGAGTCTTCCTACTATTCACATGGCTCCTAATGAACGCATTCAGGCTCTCGCTCCTTTGAGTCGTCCTCATGCCTGCAAAGAAGGAGGACTTCATATAGCACGGAACCCAATCGCAACGCATCACATACATATCAGAAAGCCAGGTGATGGACAACAAATCATGCTCTGAATTACAGAATCCCACCTCTCTTCAAAAATGTCGATATCATCCACATTCCAGACACAATCATTCAACAAGCTTATGATCTGGTCCTTGTTAGGAATGCCACCAAGCTTGGAGGGAAGCTTCTGTAGGATGTGCCAACTGCAGAAGCGATGCTTGCAATTGGAAAAAACAGAGATGATAGCAACATTCATAGTAGGGTCCTGATCGGTTATGATGGAAACCGGCTCTTTGCCAAAACAAAGTAAGTACTGCTTGAAAACCCAGACAAATGAGTCATACTTCTTATCGACCAGCAGAGCAGATGCAAACAACACTATCTTGCGATGGTGATCAACTCCACCAAACATTCCAAAAACCATCAAATACTTGTTGGTGCGGTAGGTGGTGTCAAACACAATCACATGCCCGAACAGCCCACAGTCTTCAACAGAGACATGATCAGCCCAAAATAGATGAGTAAGGCAACAATTGGGGTCTTTTTGGTAGCTATTGAAGAATTTTGGATCGATGGCTTTGAAACTGGAAAAGCGATCTAAAACCATGTCAACGTCGTATTTGGCCAACTCTTTCCTCTTGCTACTGATGTGTCCATGAGCTTGTCTACTAGTAAATGTCATATTTTCATAGCCACCGGACTTGGATGCTATCAATGCAATTTGTCTCGATACAAGTATGTTAGCTTGGCTCATGGAAGAAATGATCTCTTTTTGAGTTTCATCAAGAGATGAGTTACACTTGAGGTAACAGAGATGAGCAACGTCAACAAGATCATGGTTGTGTTCCTCAACAAATGTAGTCACGACCCACATGGATGAGGACTTATCCAGTGTGAAACGTATCATGGCTTCACAACCACACCTCTTCACAGAACGCCTGTGCTTCTTGGACAACTTATCCTGCAAGTTACCCATTTCATCACAAACGGGGCTCAGAAGCCCTCTAAACCTCTTAGAACGACAGATCTTACCCTTCTTATCACAAACCAGATCTTTAGCAACCAGAATCTTACTTCCCCGTTCATATCTATTGTCGTCTTTCCTGATGTTAAACCCAATCATTCCAGCATAGCTGGAATAGAAGGATATACCTTCATCTAGACTTCCAAACTGAAGGCCAACTCTAGGGACTGCAGCTGGGGACGGAGAAGAAACACCAATAGAATGAGAAGACTGAGGATTATCATCATCATGGCCGACACTTGCATTAGCAGCATCCGTATCAAGGCTGGGATCCATGACAGTGTGTTGGAGTAACTCGGAAGATCAGAAGAGTAACTCTGTAACACAGCAAGAGTAACTCGATAAGGCAAAAGAGTAACCAATTATAACAAGAGAGTAACTACGCAAAACATAAAAACATGTATGCCAGTTACTACTTCAAAAATGACAATGCAGAAACAAAAATTGGGTTTCTTTCCCACACAAGATAGAGGGATGAATAAACATTGAAATGATGAGAAAAAATAAAAAAATGAGTATAACTGAATGAATTTACAAAGAGAAATACAAAATCTACCTGAATGTAGCTTGAAAAAATTGTTGCTCGTAAAAATCCAGATAGAACAACAAATTCTCCCACCACCTCCACTCCCTCCACACCGGCGTGGAATTCACACAACAAAAATTTGCTCCTGAATATGCATAGAGAATAGGGAATTCTCCAACCACACCCACTCCCTCCTCCTCAGCGGCGTGAGCTTCAGAACAGCAGGTCTAAATGGTGGAATCAACTTGGTGAAAATCGATACCGTCATGGGATACACAAATGAAAGTGGGAGACACCTTAGTCATCCTGCTCTGCAAGACTGATAAAAGGGGAAACCGTTCGTGTTATTCGGGAATGGAAATGAATGTAGGTATTTCTGAGGAAGAAATGTAAAATGGAGATTGAAATACGCCAAGGAAGTTGGAATCAGAGGTGAAATTACATATGCAGGGCGTTAAGCGGCAGATGGGGGGTAGATGATCGACAGATGGGAGGTAGACCAGAAGAATCAGCCTGGCGACGGCACAGACGATCGCATATGATGAAGATGATCGGCAAATGGGGGGTAGACTGGAAGAATCAGTCTGGTGGCCGCACAGACGATCACAGATGACGAAGATGATCGGCAGATGGGGGGTAGACCGGAAGAATCAGCCTGGCGGTGGCACAGACGATCGGGTTTTTTCTTTCCTGAACGCGTGCTACAGTAACTTGGACTTATTTACATGCGCCTGCCACCGTGAACATGCTGCCGGGTAACTTAATCAAAACTACCCGCCGGGTAACAAATAAACAGCCATATATATATATATATATATATATATATATATATATATATATAGACACACACACATATTTATATATATTCATATATATATATATATATATTTATACATATACATATATATACATATATATACATTTATATGTATATACATATATATATACATTTATATATATATACATATATATATATATGTATGTATATATATACATACATATATGTATGTATATATATGTATGTATATATATACATATATATATATATATATATATATATATATATATATATATATATATATATATATATATATATATATATATATATATATATATATATATATATATATATATATATATATTTGTGGTAAGATGGCCACTGTACAATGATGTAGATACCTTTATGGTAAGATATTGATACAAGTTATACAGTTTGTGAACCTTGATATAATGCTGTTCCGCTTGATGATGTTATAAGTAATCAATTTTAATCTACCATATTTTCTGATAATCTAGATGTTTAGTGTTAATTCCATGTTTTGTTCTTGAGTATTCTCTCTCATGTGGCAGTGGCTCGTCTCATATATATATATGTGTGTGTGTGTGTGTGTGTATACATATATGTATATATATATACATGTATGTATATATATACATGTATGTATATATATACATGTATGTATATATATACATGTATGTATATATATACATATATGTATATATATACATATATATGTTTTGAGAATAAAATAACACATTCACATTATGACTCTAATTAAAATATTATAAGATGTGTCATACACTACACTCTACCAACACTAAAATCGTAAGAGAAACTTGCCTAAGTTCTTCATACATATATTCAACCCTAAGTTCTTAATTCAATCAACCATTACTATATAAACATTATGCTAATGCAATTATATTTTATTAACCAAAATTCCTTCTCTATTATCAACCTAAAATTTATTAACTGAATCAGGACGTAATGTCTCATTGATTGATTAATCGATCTTACATATATTCGATCCTAAGTTCTCCATTCAACCAACCATTACTATATAAGCATCAAGTTAAGTCAATTCTACTTTGTCAACCAAAATTCTAACATTAATAACCAAAAGATGCCTTAATGTCACATTGATTCATTAATCATTCAATCAATCAAAGATCTAAAATCAATAACTTTAACTTGTATAAAAACATTCATAACTTCAATTCCGTAAAGCCAAACATCATCAAATTTTACAATTTACTTATTTATCAAGTAAACTACTGTTTAACCAAATTTCAATTCAAAAAGATAACATCTTATTTTTAGATTGAATTCTAATGAGGTATGTATGCGAATCCCTAAATATTATACAGGCTTCTCATTCTAATCAAAGATATTTTTATGTTACTATAATAATTTCTAAAATAATCAAGGCTCACCAACTGAACTTGATTATGTCTAAGAAAGGCAAAGACTCACCAATTACACTTGATAACGCTCTTGTTTATGTCAATGTCTAATGAATTTTTGAGTTGGCCTTCAGGAACTTCTTGTAAATACAAAAATGATTTGTTTACATTTTTTTCATCTCCATAAAACACCATTTTATTAAACAATGATAAAAATCACAAAATACTATAAAAATAGGGGAAATCTATTTTCTTAAAAGTGTGTTTCCTTTATGTGTGTGTGTGAGAGAGAGAGAGAGAGAGAGAGAGTTTTGAGGTATGGATCAGCTTTTGCTAGTTCCATATAACGTCTTTATTACAGATCCTATAATTGCTTGTTAAGAGGCAGCATTATAGTGAAAAAAAAGGTTTTTTCTCTCTAGGTGGTGTTTTTTTTATTTTGAGTCTTAGGGAGACCCCGCTCCCCCTCCTCCTCAAATAGGTGCCAGAGCCCGGATGACCTAAGGAGTTGATAATTACAGTGCGCTCAGGGGGATTCGAACCCGGGTCCCCCACGGAGGACAAGCCGGACCGAACCACCTAAGCCACACTGGCCGGATTCTAGGAGGTGGATTTCAGAGCGGAATGTTGTATTCATATTGGCTTTCCAATAGAAAATCATATTGAATACAAACCCCAAGGACCGGTAAGAGAAACTTGCCTCACCTCCGAGACTCTTGTAGATACACTGGAATTAGTACTTCAAAAATGTTATTTCCCATCTGCATTTGGTAAAACAATCGACCTCTTGTTAGTGTAAAAATCTTCTACATTGCTTTATTTAACTGACTTCGTTTATTGGTATTAGAATTCGTGGACTTACCTTAGATACTTTTAAGTCAAACGATTACGGTCTCTGGAGAAGGAAGCCTCTTTGACGTGTGACTAGATACTTGGCTTCAAGTTCGGTTAGGGACCCACCAAATCCAACAGACTGTTGTAACCTTGGCATCCAAGTTATATCTAAGTAACATTATATCTTAATTCACATGATAGAATCGCTTCATAACTGATACAAGGTATATCTTCTGCTTCACCCGGAATTTTATGGGTAGCTTTTAGCTTATTAAAGGCTTAGCAATGCCTATAACAGACTGTAACATCGCGTTAGTATATACGATGTGGAACGTGTACCGTGTATGAGACCAAGTCAGTTAAAAGTAACTTGTTTATAGGAGATAATGCTTTACATTGATTGGGTGCGCCCTGGAGAGGAGGGTGGGGGGAGAGGTGCAAGCCACCTAGCTAGCTATATATTGAACTTCTGTAACATCATATAACCTCTTTAGGCCAGCACAGAGCACAAACCTTTTAGACATGCTCGATCCCCAGATAAATATGGCCTCATCGGTACTCTGAAAATCTGCATGGCACAAGCAGAGTCGTCATCACCCAGATCATCTCCAAGTTCCCACCATATCAGATGTTCAACGCAAGCTGCTCCCTTGCCTTACAGTTGGAAAGATGTTGGGTGCCGGTGAACTCGTTTCTCCTGCATCTCCCCTATCACCATGACACCACCACCAACCTCTCAGTTCTGAGGCAATGGAACGAGTTGTGTGTTCTACTTGTAAACCAGGCCTCAACGCCTCTCGCCTTGACATCACTTATATTTCTCACCTTCTTCTCGTCAACTTTCCTCGTTACCAAGCTCCTGTGGTCTCTCCATCAAGGGAAAGTTTGCAGGGAGAGGTACAGTTTCCTTTATTTTTGTTTCTGCTTTTGTTAATTTCTTCGTGATTGAGCCGCTGATAATTTTACTTGCTCTCTTTCTCCCTCTACTGCGTATTTCTACATAGCTAGCTGGCTGACGATAATTAATTTCGTCTCTCATACAGGAATGTACATGGTCATGACATCTTCTCTGCGCACGAGCATGATTGGTATTACATCAGAGATGAGCATTTGGGGGAGGAAGACTTGGTTGCAGATGTTCTTGGTGGAGACACGCTTCTGTTCTTGTCTGGAAAAGCCACCTTGGAAGTGGTAGAGGAAGAGGAAGATTCGCAAGGTTTCGAATGCTGCTGCCCCCAGGATCAGTCGTCCGTCGATTGGGAGGTGGCAGCAGATGGTCCGGAACGGGAACAAGCTTCTTTACGTTTGTTTATGACGGGGGAGGAATATCTTTCTGAAGAGAAGCAAACCGACATCATGAATCTAGTTGATATTCCCATAGAAGAGATGTCGACCCCGACGGATTTTCATTCTCCACTCTCACCTATAGTTGAAGAGGATGAGGATGAGGATGACGTTGACGCGGATGTTGATATTGTCATAGTAAGTGAGGAGGACGAGGACGAAGACGCAGACGAACAAGTTGGAGATGGTGACATGAAAGAAGAGCAAGAAGAACAAAGAAACGATCACCATCTTCAAGCAGAAGCAGCTGATGGAAACCAACATAATAATGATTTCTACGTGCTTCCAGGTAGAACTTTAAATAATTCATAGATGGTGGTGCATTCTTTGTGGTCAATTTTGTTGTTGTTGTTGCAGAAAGCAAGCTTCCTACGCCAAACAAACTCCACAGGGTAGAAGAGGAAGAGAACAAGAATCTCTCAGAGCACGGCGTTGTGTTTGTCATTGACCAGTCTCAGCTGGAAGTGAAAGGCAGCACTTGCTTACAACCCAAAAAGGTTCAGATAGCCGAGGACAACTTCCCCGACAGCTGCACGAATGGATCTACGTCGAAGAGCTCCTCTGAATGGAGGCGGTCCATAAACTGCAGGGACTGCGAGACGGACGGCTTCTTCTCGTCTTCCTCCAGGAGGAGCTCGGCGAACTGGGAATCGTATACCGTGTACCGGAAGTACGATGAGGAGATGATGTTCTTCGACAGGATCAGCTCTCAGAAACTCAGAGAAACAGGTAAGATGATTCAACAATTTCTTTTTTAAAAATATTCACACATTATAATTTGTTTCTGTCTCTGTCTATAATTACAGAAGCTCTTCGTTCCATCAAATACCAGCCGCGATCGATGTCGGAGAGAATATTCCGCCCATTCGCCACGAAGAAGAATCAGTACAGTTACGCGAACCCATACGAGGAGCTGGAGGCGGCGTACGTGGCTCAGATCTGTTTAGCATGGGAAGCCCTGAACTGGAACTACAGCAACTTCCGCAGGGCTATCGCGAACAGGAGGAAAGAGGACACGGGTTGCCCTGCGCGCGTGGCACAGCAGTTCCAGGAGTTCCATGTACTCCTTCAGCGGTTCATCGAGACGGAGCCATACGAGTACGGACGAAGACCGGAGGTGTACGCCCGGATCAGGACGTACTCTCCCAAGCTGCTCCAAGTCCCCGAATATCACGGTATTGCGCGCATTTCTTTTTGCTTATTAAGCCATATACGCCATTACATCACTTAGGGCTAGTTTGGTTGGGTGTAGTAGGGTGCAGTTGTGTGAGTTCGCAATGTAAAAATGTACATTAAACACGCACTTTGTCATCCGGCTACACCCTACCAAACAGGCCCTTAAGTTCTTTAGAGTTAATTAGAATATCTATATCTTTGTTAGTCCGGCGTGAGCAATTAATGCTGTATGTATATCCGACTGCAGATGACGGTGAACTGAAGGAGGATTTGTCTTCGTCAAGGATCAAATCTTTGGAATTCATCAAGTTGATGGAAGACGTGATCAAGACGTTCATGGAGTTCCTGCAAGGCGACAGGAAGAAATGCTGGGAGGCTTTTAGGGAGATTGTTAGAAAGAGAAGTAGTAGGTCAAGCTCCATCGATCCTCGTTTTGTAAACATGATCAAGAAAGCCCAGAACAAGGTAACGACGGGGTTCCATTGAGATTATGTCTTGTTTATTAGTGATGTGTATCTTTACGGTGGCTGTCCCACACTCTGATGGATCTCCTTGACAAAATGCAACTGCAGAAGAAGCTGAGGCTGAAGGAGCTGATGCGCCGTCGACGGTGTTTCAGGAAGCGGAAACTTCGTGAGGAGGATGAGATGGACATCCTGATGGGCCTGATCGATCTAAAGGTGGTCTCCCGCGTCCTACGCATGCCGAGCATCAACGAACACCAGGTACAGTGGTGCCAGGAGAAGCTGAGCAGGGTTAGCTTCTTGAACGGGAAGGTCCAGAGAGATTCTACCCCACTCTTCTTCCCAGCTGCTGTGCAAATACTCTGACGACGACGAGTACCCCACAACTGCTCGCATGCACAGACAACCAAACCATATCCGGTAGACAAATCCCCTAGGTTGGGTTCGGAATTGCTTGATGACTAGACAAAGTGACGTGCCGGGGAAAGAATATCCACAGAAGCCAGCTGAACCAAGCTTTCGCCTTTATAAAGGTTGTTATATGTAGCAGGCAGGCGGGGTTGGGGTTTGAGATCTGGAATAGTATTGTAGGCCACCACCCGCCGCTGATCTGACGTGAACGGTTAGTAGGATGCATGTGGGCAGCCCTCGTTTTTGAACGTGTTGAGGTAGGATGGACGGGAAAGACTTGGCGCTGTATAAAGCTGGCCGGAGAGGGAGGACGAAGACCAAAGGAAACCCTACTAAATAAAGAAGGTGAGTGAGACACGGGGACGATGGCGCTTGCTTTAACTTTAACATCCTCTTGCTTTAGTGATTAGGCTTTTCTTTCCTGTTTCCACTCTGGTTTATGGGTGGGTGGTTCATACGACAGTGGGGCTTCCTGAACACGAGGTCATGGATGGGGTGAAAAAGGCGCATTATCGTGATTTTATCCTGTCGATCAACTATATGGGTTATGGTAGTTTTGTACATATCTGAGCGATATGAGATGAGGTCCAGTCCATCTGACAAAGCAAAAGGAGAAGAAAAAGAGAGAAAAGCTGACTGTGTTCGTCGTCTCATCTCGTCCCCCATGAATCGTGGCTCACCCATCGCACTGCTGCTGTGCTACTTTTGACAGCCCCCATCCTCCCCTGATCCGTTAAGTAGGCCATTATCATCATCATCGAGGATAAAATAAATTAAATGGCATCGTAGTCATTAGCCCTTCTTACCTTCCACTTTTATGCTGATGTTAACATCATACAACAAAGTGAAATAAAGTCATAAGCCTGCTATTTATCTGTATATATATTTATATAGTGTGTGGCCTTCATCTTTTTTATTGCTGGTCTGCTGTTGCTCAACGTCTTTTGAGGCTTTTTGTTTACTTGGTGACTAGTGGCGGACATGACCTCAACTCTTTTTAGTACACGTGAACTGTTTCCATTGAACCGTTATCTGCTTTATATCTGAGATTTATATAATGTAGATTGTCGTAATGATGCGTGCTTTGCTATAGCTGCATGCCTTCGGAAGATGGGGGATCTTGACGGGATGTGGTTATGCACGTCTTCTTTTTCAGACATCATCTTTCGACGTCGAGGATTTCATTCCTTATTAGAATAATACACTTCCATGATGTCCAAACTTGTAACTCGTGATATAACACTACAACTGACGCAAGCATATCCATGACTGTCTTACTGCCGTGCGTGCCCTCATATGGGATTGATCAACAAAGGTTTTGTATTACAAGCTAGGTTGGGTGTTGCATCAAAAGTACTCGAGCTTATGTGGGATGTGATGCACAATTTACGAATCATAGGTAGGGGTGGGATAATGTCGAATAAGATTAAGACGTGTAAGAGGAGGTACTACCAATGTCTTTGAAGACACCTTCAAGGAGGCCTTAAGAGGAGGTGTAAGGGTTGGGACCCAAGAGGGATCCACTCCCTACTCAATTATAAGAATAAACCCAACACACTGACAAGTGAGCTGAAAAATATGTATTTTTTTGTTTCTCAAAATAATGATATACAAGACCAAAATATAGTAGCAAAAATGAACTATTCAATTTTGTACATTTACATAATAATTTCCCCCATGGGATTTACATGAAAATAACAACTTATTCACCGGGCAAAGGGATGTATAAATTATTTTGAATCCACTTTCAAGAATTAGCTTTACTAATCCAAGTCCATGCCATCAAGTCTGGTCAACCATGTCCTTCACCTAAGGGGTTGGAAGCATACCCCACGAGAATAGATAAAAATAGACGTTGTCGGCATAACACCAGGTATGTGCATATAAATATGAATTGAGCAATATCAGAAAAATAAAACTTAGTGCATGGTAGGGGAATAAAACCCAATGCATGACAGAAGAATAAGATCCAATGTATATAAACATTTTAAGTGGGAGAGGAATAAAACCCAATGCCTATATTGTGTCACTACTTACAGTTATGACTAGTCAATCACATATGCAAATCAGACAGAAGGGATAAAGTATAGTCAAGCTCAAATGTAGGATGAGAACATTTAATTGATACCAATGGGGTCAAAGGACCCATAAACAACTATTCAACAATCTCCACCTCAAATCATAAAAAGTTCACCACTTAAAGTTAGGATTTCACCATGTTCAAATACTCAAATTAGGGTTTCCAAATAGAATAAGATGAACAAATATTCAAATTTGGATCAAACAACATATCCACAAAAGAAGATCACAAGATCTATTGCAATAAATTTGATGCAAATAGGCCAATCAGAACATGGAAGAACAATTTCAATATACACATAACTCATAGAGGTTCAAGAGAGAGTACTAAGGATAATTTCCCAATATGATTCATATGGGATGCAACATACCTTAATTGAGTCTAGATACATCCAAAAAGAGTTCTAGTTCCACATCGGAGTCACAAGCCACCTATTAAAAGAGTGTATGAAATTAGAGTTAAGTTAATTATATGAACCTTAAAAATTGTCTTGTTATTATTAATGAATTAGGTTAGTGAAACCATACCTATTGTAGATAATATTTTTCCGAGGCCATATAATATTTTACCTAATTTTTCAGAGTTATAAATTATATGTATTATTTTTAGAAAAACTAACTAATTTGATAAATCCAAAAAATCATGTATTTATGAATAGAGGCAATGAAACAAGTACCATTGGGTAGAGAATAATTTCTTGATTCTAAATATATTTTACTTTATTATCTTAGTCTATAAATAATTTATTATGAATTTTGTAAGTTAAGTTATTACTACTAAAATTAAGTTAGAAAACAAATCCAAAAGACCGATATGCTCCACCTTATTTAGCAAGGACTTAGGTGTGATAGGGGAATATTAGGTCATGTCCGTATCAATGAACTGTGCGGCTGAAACAAGGAAAAAACTAATGAAATGACAAGAACACACATTAGAACTTTTGATACGTATGCCCTGAGAGCCAATCATGGGATGATTGGTGGGATACATTTAGAATGATTTGATAAACATCAAAGGCAAGCTTCCAATTCATTCTGGTTCAGTCAGTTATGAGATAATGACAGAACATATTGAATGTCTAGAGAATGACAATACTCAATGACGTATGCCTTCAAGTACGTGACTTGAACGATGAGATCCTACAGATATTAAGAGTTTGTACATTCTTGTCATGTCCCTAGTTGGATGTCATTGTGGAAGGTTGATAGACAACAATGACACACACGACTAGATTGTGTGTTGGTTGATGACAAAAACTAATTAGTCATGATATAGTGATATCAAACCAAGCACATAGGTACTTGTTGGAGAACAAATGTATCACACAGACCCAACGTGAGAGTGACACATGGAACCATGGCTTGGTAGTCACAATCATCTCTCACAGTGATGGTGGTGAGTGTGATTCTTTGACCTGAAATCACTACACTAAACACATGTCGTTGGATACACTTTGACATCATCAAACGTAGTCCTGAAATATAGATTGTTATAAAGGTGATGATTGGATGACTTTGACACATGGGGCTTTTAAGGGGTGAGTGATAGATATGGGATTTGTCCCTCCTGAGGGAGTTTGATGTCTATGGCCACTTGTTGAGTAGGACTAAGAAAGGCATGCACATGCATGTGTGAATCAATATGTGATATTGATAGCATACATATCTCATCTAGTCTGCTCTGAGATCAAGGAAGTGAATGAACATTGAAAGGATGATTGTTCCATGCCTTGAGTTCATTCGGGATATCAGTGATAAAGGAATTATACATTCACTGTAACACCAGTCATAGATTGTAGGATTGAAAGTTGTTCTCCAACTTTCTTTTTCACTTAGGTAGCACTGGTGTGCGAATAGACACCACTCTTTGTTTGTGAAGTCATAAGTGTTATGGACTTTCACTGCCAATGTGAAATGGGCCTACAGGGTCACACACATAGGATTTAACCTGGAAGAGGAGTTTATCTATGAATGATGTTTAGATTGTTTACTAAATGTGTTTATTAGTTCAATTAAACATTCAATCAATTGACTTGACTCCGAATCACCAAGTTCAAGTGTTGGACTAACTGATTTTGGTGTCAGATTGATTGAGAACTACATTGACCAATTTCTACACAACTTGGATTGCCAACTGACCAGTTCAAGCTGTTGAACCGATCGGCTCAGGGTCAAGTGATACGACCAATTCAAATGTTGAACCAATCAGTTTAGCTGGACCAAACGAGACAGTTTGGGAAAGTTAGGTTGGTGAGAAAATATTTTCGTTTCACTTGTACAATTCAATTGATCTTTGGATTAATTGGAAATGGAAAGAGGAAAGTCAATTGGGAACTGCCCTGTGAAGTGAAATGATTGGTTCATGAATGAACTGATTAGTTTAGCTCCCCAAATGATCGGTTCATGTGATGAACCGATCGGTTCAGTCCCCAAAAATGACCAATTTGTTTGTGAAACGACCGGTTCACCTACCACAGTGTATCAAATTCGTGGAAATTCTAGACCCTTCTACTCCCACTTTAGTCCCACATTACCTGGGGCTTGAGAACCCTGACCCTGACCCTCCTATATATAGAGGGGTATTGGGGCTTCTCAGAGAGACACAACTCAGACAACACCAGTTACTCTGCAAAGTTGTCCTCTCCAATTGTGAACTGGGAGAGACCGAGCAGGTGCTACCCGACTAGGGAGGCACAGTAAGGGAAAGACAACTGTAGGATGACAACTGATGGTGGAAGAGCACGTCGGTGACTAGTACTGTAACGCCCGGGCCCACTGCCCAAGGCTTTAGTAGAGTTTTAGGAATGACGAATGGCCCCACAGACCACCACTAGCCTTAACTGCGCACTTTGTCCTCACTGATGCGCAAGCCAGGATCAACTTCACGACTGGTCACCCATCCTAGTACTACTCCAAGCTGAGCACGCTTAACTATGGAGTTCTCTAGTGATGGGCTCCCGGAAAAGGAGTGTGCACCTTGGTGATATGGGTAGTTCAATCATTCCTTTTAAGATCATGTTATCCTAGGCCTCAAACCTGGGATGTTACAATCTCCCCCACTTAGACTCTTGACGTCCTTGTCAAGGCTCAACTATATGGCCTCATAATCTGACCCCATTTCAGTGCAGACCCACAATGGCCCATGGACACCCAACTCCCGTCCACGGCTACCAGCGCAAGGGTGGCTCCATCTCATCTCTACAGATAGCCCTTTCCAACTTGCCTGGACCGCACGGCTCAAGACTGGCATGCCACATGCCATGTGGGCCCCACCTACTGGAGGGGTTATGACTCTAATACCATTTGTAACGCCCGGGCCCACTGCTCAAGGCTTTAGTAGAGTTTCAGGAATGACGACTGGCCCCACAGACCACCAATTCAAATGTTGAACCAATCAGTTTAGCTGGACCAAACGAGACAGTTTGGGAAAGTTAGGTTGGTGAGAAAATATTTTCGTTTCACTTGTACAATTCAATTGATCTTTGGATTAATTGGAAATGGAAAGAGGAAAGTCAATTGGGAACTGCCCTGTGAAGTGAAATGATTGGTTCATGAATGAACTGATTAGTTTAGCTCCCCAAATGATCGGTTCATGTGATGAACCGATCGGTTCAGTCCCCAAAAATGACCAATTTGTTTGTGAAACGACCGGTTCACCTACCACAGTGTATCAAATTCGTGGAAATTCTAGACCCTTCTACTCCCACTTTAGTCCCACATTACCTGGGGCTTGAGAACCCTGACCCTGACCCTCCTATATATAGAGGGGTATTGGGGCTTCTCAGAGAGACACAACTCAGACAACACCAGTTACTCTGCAAAGTTGTCCTCTCCAGTTGTGAACTGGGAGAGACCGAGCAGGTGCTACCCGACTAGGGAGGCACAGTAAGGGAAAGACAACTGTAGGATGACAACTGATGGTGGAAGAGCACGTCGGTGACTAGTACTGTAATGCCCGGGCCCACTGCCCAAGGCTTTAGTAGAGTTTTAGGAATGACGAATGGCCCCACAGACCACCACTAGCCTTAACTGCGCACTTTGTCCTCACTGATGCGCAAGCCAGGATCAACTTCACGACTGGTCACCCATCCTAGTACTACTCCAAGCTGAGCACGCTTAACTATGGAGTTCTCTAGTAATGGGCTCCCGGAAAAGGAGTGTGCACCTTGGTGATATGGGTAGTTCAATCATTCCTTTTAAGATCATGTTATCCTAGGCCTCAAACCTGGGATGTTACAATCTCCCCCACTTAGACTCTTGACGTCCTTGTCAAGGCTCAACTATATGGCCTCATAATCTGACCCCATTTCAGTGCAGACCCACAATGGCCCATGGACACCCAACTCCCGTCCACGGCTACCAGCGCAAGGGTGGCTCCATCTCATCTCTACAGATAGCCCTTTCCAACTTGCCTGGACCGCACGGCTCAAGACTGGCATGCCACATGCCATGTGGGCCCCACCTACTGGAGGGGTTATGGCTCTAATACCATTTGTAACGCCCGGGCCCACTGCCCAAGGCTTTAGTAGAGTTTCAGGAATGACGACTGGCCCCACAGACCACCAATTCAAATGTTGAACCAATCAGTTTAGCTGGACCAAACGAGACAGTTTGGGAAAGTTAGGTTGGTGAGAAAATATTTTCGTTTCACTTGTACAATTCAATTGATCTTTGGATTAATTGGAAATGGAAAGAGGAAAGTCAATTGGGAACTGCCCTGTGAAGTGAAATGATTGGTTCATGAATGAACTGATTAGTTTAGCTCCCCAAATGATCGGTTCATGTGATGAACCGATCGGTTCAGTCCCCAAAAATGACCAATTTGTTTGTGAAACGACCGGTTCACCTACCACAGTGTATCAAATTCGTGGAAATTCTAGACCCTTCTACTCCCACTTTAGTCCCACATTACCTGGGGCTTGAGAACCCTGACCCTGACCCTCCTATATATAGAGGGGTATTGGGGCTTCTCAGAGAGACACAACTCAGACAACACCAGTTACTCTGCAAAGTTGTCCTCTCCAGTTGTGAACTGGGAGAGACCGAGCAGGTGCTACCCGACTAGGGAGGCACAGTAAGGGAAAGACAACTGTAGGATGACAACTGATGGTGGAAGAGCACGTCGGTGACTAGTACTGTAACGCCCGGGCCCACTGCCCAAGGCTTTAGTAGAGTTTTAGGAATGACGAATGGCCCCACAGACCACCACTAGCCTTAACTGCGCACTTTGTCCTCACTGATGCGCAAGCCAGGATCAACTTCACGACTGGTCACCCATCCTAGTACTACTCCAAGCTGAGCATGCTTAACTATGGAGTTCTCTAGTGATGGGCTCCCGGAAAAGGAGTGTGCACCTTGGTGATATGGGTAGTTCAATCATTCCTTTTAAGATCATGTTATCCTAGGCCTCAAACCTGGGATGTTACAATCTCCCCCACTTAGACTCTTGACGTCCTTGTCAAGGCTCAACTATATGACCTCATAATCTGACCCCATTTCAGTGCAGACCCACAATGGCCCATGGACACCCAACTCCCGTCCACGGCTACCAGCGCAAGGGTGGCTCCATCTCATCTCTACAGATAGCCCTTTCCAACTTGCCTGGACCGCACGGCTCAAGACTGGCATGCCACATGCCATGTGGGCCCCACCTACTGGAGGGGTTATGGCTCTAATACCATTTGTAACGCCCGGGCCCACTGCCCAAGGCTTTAGTAGAGTTTCAGGAATGACGACTGGCCCCACAGACCACCACTAGCCTTAACTGCGCACTTTGTCCTCACTGACGCGCAAGCCAGGATCAACTTCCCGACTGGTCACCCATCCTAGTACTACTCCAAGCTGAGCACGCTTAACTATGGAGTTCTTTAGTGATGAGCTCCCAGAAAAGGAGGTGCACCTTGGTGATATGGGTAGTCCAATCATTCCTTTTAAGATCATGTTATCCTAGGCCTCAAACCTGGGATGTTACAATTCTCGTCTATCTATATTGCTTCTGGATTTTAGTCAAACATTAGAAGGGCAATAGCTTATCAATTGTTTATTTTAATCCTTGATCGATTTAGCATCCTCCTTCTCATCATATTGTGCACAATCAATCAGTCGATATGCATTCTCCTTCGAAGGTTGTGAATCAGTAACTCTCATCGATTTACATAATCTCCAAAACCTTTTTGGTTGTAATGACACATCCCACTATCACACAGACAGCGAGGTGTTACGTGAAAACGTGCGGAAATCACCATAACCACATATTTTCCAAAGGGACGGGTTAATTAAAACCGATTGCGGAAAACTGATAAACTGAGAAACATATTACATTCCAGTCCATATCCTGCAAGAAAACATGTTATATACATATCCATACAAGCATGGATACATGTCAACGGCTTAGAGCAACAGCTGTCCTGTCATAATCATGAGTTCATCACCTGTTATATGTACACAGAGGCCCACATCCGGCCGACAGCAGGATATAAAAAAATTCAACGATCATACATCGTGAAACAATGCCAAGGACCTGAGAGTACAAGGATGACTCTAGACTCTATCACAAAACTTCCAAAATAGCAGCGTATCCATCGCTTGCCTTCTACTGATCTTCTGGCTGCTCGGCCGCAACACCACGACCACCAACACGTCTAGCTTGACCACCTAAAAAGGGTGTAACTCAGCGGAGTGAGACAATTGAACCTTGTCCCAACGGGAGGCATAACTCCCCGCCAAAACTACAAAACCTCAGATGGGAATATATATAACGCAATTAACTGATGAGAAGATATAATAAGAGTAGTATATGAAATAAAGCTATCTAAGCTTACCAGATATATCTAAGTTCTACTGTCATAGAAGGACATATAAATAACTACAAGGTACAAAGAGAGTAACTATACAAACAAGGCCTCAACCAATGTTTTGTATTTGTCTTAAGAAGTAAGTACTACACGGCTGGATTATGTTTTATTATGCCCTGAGGAAGTGAACCGTACCGTTCAAATCCAACCTTCGGCTGCGAAGCCCATAGCCGGTGCCATACAAGGTCAATGGAAGAGCCGGAATCCACGACCTCACCCCTCATGGTCAGTACATGAGAACACAAAGCAGGACCGCAGTCTCATGCTCAAGTGGTCTTAAGCCACAAGGTCAGATCCTCATGCTACCCTTCCTCTAGCCCGCCTTGGTACAGGTCACGACGCTAGTAAAACTGAGCCACGGGCCTAATCTGTGCTCTGAGCCATGAACACATTCATGCTCATCATATAACATATCCGGAGCCATGGGCCTGTTCACCATGCTCATCACATATCCAAGTCTGCAACCGCAACTACACTCATTTCACCTCTCTATTTGAGGCTAGGAGAAACCTCGCATATTCAAAAATATGCGCTCTGGGTTACCCCGCAGGAAAACCCGTTTCACCATCACCAAGTTCTGACAATGATGGATCTATGGCCAGGGAAAACTACATGATAGATTTCACTGTGATTAATTAGTATCTTTTAAATGGATTGCAAGATTCAACCAAGTTGTATAACATGCAAGCTATAAAAGGAGATAAACAACCTAACCCAAAATTATGCTTTCACCACAATTCACATCATACTGATCCATCACAAGGATCTCATATCACATGTTATCACTTGGCCTCT
This sequence comes from Alisma plantago-aquatica, assembly GCA_963693085.1. Lineage (NCBI taxonomy): Eukaryota > Viridiplantae > Streptophyta > Magnoliopsida > Alismatales > Alismataceae > Alisma > Alisma plantago-aquatica. The sequence continues at coordinate 852,686,671 of OY856410.1, forward strand.
TGCCAATCATCCTGATCCATCTCAAGGATCATCACATACCCGGGGATCTCAATCCCTCATCACATAGTGCCACTGCCTCTCAAGGCTTACATCATCATCATGGAACATCATTCATAATACACCTGTCATCACAATATTCTCATATAACCATTCCTCATAGCCTTTCATTTGGCTATGCATTACCTGTATGGTTAGCATCATTCAATAATCACATGAATAACCAGGAGACTTATATTATCAACACAAAGTGACAATGATTGCATCTATGCCTCACCTCATGGTTATCTATGTAGGCACATTATCAAGCAACCCTAATACATGCTTATTATTGTTACTCTTGGTAATATAAGACAAATAAGGTACTCACACTCATGTGCTTAGCCATAAGAAGGTTTGATGAACAAGCTTACCAAACGTGCACAAACATCACCATTGTTACCTATAACGAGCAACATTTTCAAGATACGGGTAACCCTCACTAGAACACCAAGGACCCTCACAAGAAGTGCTCAAAACCCTCACTAAAGACCATACCGGGTAGGGCTCACTCTCACCTAAAGCCATGCTGGGCGTGCAGCCTATCGGGAGTGCAGCGTGCAACACTTAGGAGATAGCTCACCCGCTCACCGTGCCAGGCAATGCATGCCGGGAGAGCAGCGTGTGTCGAGCGAGCAAGGTGTACCGGGTGACATGATGGGCGATACAAGGTCTGCCGGGCGAGCACTCTATCGGGAGAGCAGGGCTGATGCCGGGCGAGCAGGGGGCAGTTCACCCGTTTCAACATCACCACGCGCATCAAGGGTTATCCGTGCGAGGTCCTATACACTCAGCTAGGCAAGCATCTCTATCAGGCGAGCAACCCCATCGGGCGAGCAGCTCCAAGGCGTGCAGCCTGCCGGGAAAGGTTAACTCAAAGCGTGCAGGGGTTCTCATAAACATGATGTGCAAGGGAAACTAGATCAAGAGGGCTGTCGGGCAGCACCTCCCCGAGCACAAAACACCTAAGGGACAACTCAACAAGGGTCATCTAATGCCTCACACATGAACACCCGAAACCCTAGAGAAGGATCACCACAAAAACGAGCTCACCTTCTAGCCCATGGTGAGAAGAGGGTCTTACTCAAGCCACTAGGTCACAAGCTCACCTCAATCGACTAGGAAGGAGGGGTGTTGCTCATGGCACTAGGACCCTAACTCACTCTTCTAGACCAAAGGGGAGAAACGAGTGTTGCTCACCTACAAACCCTAAATCACAAGGCTCGGCCAACATGCAAGCTAAAAAAGAACCAAGATACTAACATGCGTATAAGCAAGATCATGAACATAGAACATATATGAAAAGAGAGTAGTGTAGCTAGGGTTAGAAGTTATGCAACCCGCCTTAAGCTCCAAGCTCCAAGGAAGAAGAAGAACTCCAATCTCCACGCAACACCAAGCAAGGAAGATGGAGAGCTCCAAGGGATATCGGCCACCACCAGCTTCTCCAAGGGTGTGTCAGCCTCCAAGCTGCTCCTTCAAGGGTGTATCGACCAACACAAACAAGGAAGAGGGGGTGTGTCATGCACAAGAGGGAGAGGAGCCAAAGGGACCTTAAGCTAAGGAAGGAACTGCCTATATAGAAGGAAAGGGAGGAGAAAACAAGGTGGGACATGGCAAGGTGTCGTCCACCCTAAGGAAACTTGTCCTAGAGCACAAACCACCACTCTAGCAAGCCTCATCCACATGTCCACGAGGTGCACCAAGTGTCCACCCAAACAAGGTCAAGCTAGGGCAAGCATTATGGGCGACACAACATGTTGCTTCATGGGAGACACACTCCACTGCCATGGGTGACACACTCTCAACTTGGTCGACACAAGCACTCCTAGGCCGATACAAGGCTCAACCAAGCCCAAACAAGGCACCTCAAGTCCCAAACAAGCTCAAACATGGCCCAAGGAACTCAACCAACGAGCCCAAGACTTCCTCTCAACCCTAGAGGAAGCAAAGAGAGAGAAAAAAACACCTCACAAGGTGGCAAACTTGCTCACAAAACCCTAGACTTGGGTTATTTGCAAGTAGCACCTTCAACTCTCAACAAAGCACAACCAAACCCTAATCACCACTAAAGGTGATTAGCAGGCATCAAAGCACCAAGGTTAAGCAAAGCAAACAGGGTAAGCCCTAAACGAAGGTCATGGTCCTTACAATCTAACCCCCTTTTAAGGGATTTCGTCCCCAAAATCTGAAGAGAAAAGCGAGGGATACTTCCTCCTCATCTCTTCCTCAAGCTCCCACGTGGCTTCGTCAATGCCACGACACTACCAAAGAACCTTCACAAGAACCAGGTCCTTCCTCTTCAGCTTCTTAACTCTTCTGTCAAGGATCGCCACATGACCTTCCTCGTAGGTCACATCATCATCGAGCTCAACTTCTACTGGCCGTATCACTGTTCCTGAATCTAGATGGCTTTTCTTCAGCATATTGACATGAAATACTAGATGTAACCTGTGCAACTCTGGCGGTAACTCTATCTCATAGGCTACCTTTCCAACACGTGCTATAATTGGGTAAGGCCCCATATACCTGGGTGCCAACTTACCCTTCCGGCCAAACCTCAGCACACCTTTCCATGGCGAGACTTTAAGATACACCTTGTCTCCTACCTGGAATTCCAAAGGTCGTCGACGATTGTCTGCATAAGACTTCTGCCTGTCCTATGCCACTTTCAACTGTTGCTGTATCACCTTGATCTTTTCTGTTGTCTGTTGTACTAACTCAGGCTCCAACAACTGATGCTCACCAGACTCATACCAACACAAAGGGGATCTACACTTCCTCCCATACAAAGCCTCATAAGGAGCCATGTCAATACTCCTCTGATAACTGTTGTTGTAGGCGAACTCTATCAAACTTAGATGTACATCCCAGTTGCCTAGAAACTGTAAAACACAAGCTCGAAGGAGATCCTCTAGAATCTGAATAGTCCTTTCAGACTGTCCATTTGTCTGCGGGTGGAAAGCGGTACTGAACCTCAACTGCGTTCCCAACGCTCTGTGCAACTATTCCCAGAAACGACTCGTGAACTGAGGACCTCTGTCAGAAACTATCGTCGCTGGCACACCATGCAAACGTACTATCTCATCCACATACACTCGAGCAAGTTTCTCAGCGGTAGACGTCGTCTGCACTGGTAGAAAATGGGCAGACTTCGTTAATCTGTCCACTATCACCCAAATGGAATCATGATTCCTAGTTGTCTTGGGTAGACCAACTACGAAATCCATGGTTATATGATCCCATTTCCACTGCGGTATCGGTAAAGGTTGTAGCGTACCTACCGGCTTCTGATGCTCAGCCTTCACTTGGTGACAAACTACACATCTAGCCACATACTCAGCTACATCTTTCTTCAGGATGGGCCACCAATACAAGTCCTTCAGACTATGATACATTTTGGTGACACCTAGATGCATAGCATACATCGACGTGTGTGCTTCCTCGAGCACCAACTTCCTCAGCTCATCAACATCAAGAACCACCACCCTATTATGATAGCAGACTAACCCATCCTCGGACTCATGAAACCCATCACGCTTTTCACTGCCAAACTCTGATATGATCAACTGTACCACATCATCTGTCTGTTGTGCATCTTTGATCTGCTGTCTTAACGTAGGCTTGACTTGCATCTGTGCTAAAAGTATAGTTAATGAGGAAACTTCCATCTGCACGTTCATCTTCCGCAAAGAGACGAGCATATCTCGCTTATGGCATACCAAAGAACTCAGTCACGCCTTCTTGGAAGAAAAAGAAGACTTTCGACTAAGCGCATCAGCTACCACATTCACCTTACCAGGATGATACTCGATAGTACAGTCATAGTCATTGATCAACTCCATCCATCGCCGTTGTCGCATATTCATCTCTTGTTGCATAAAGATGTACTTCAGATTCTTATGATCCGTAAAGACCTGACACGCTTCCCCATAAAGATAGTGTCTTCAAATCTTTAATGCATGAACCACAGCTGCCACTTCCAAGTCATGAGTCGGATAGTTCTCCTCGTGTTTCTTAAGCTGTCGCGAAGCAAAAGAAACCACATGATCCTCCTGCATCAGCACACAACCTAAGCCTTTCTTGGAAGCATCACAGAAAACTACATAGCCCTTCCCAAGATCTGGCAAGGTCAACACTGGAGCACTGGTCAGCTTCTCCTTCAATCTCTAGAAAGCTTGCTGACATCGATCATCCCAAACAAAAGGTATGTCCTTTCTCGTCAACTTTGTCATCGGTAAAGCTATCGAACTGAAGTCCTTGATAAACCTTCGGTAGTATCCTGCTAGACCCAGGAAACTACGAACTTCTGTTGGCGTCTTCAGCTGTTCCCATTCTGTAATGGATTCTACCTTCTTCGGATCTACCTTGACTCCTTCAGCAGATATCACGTGGCCTAAGAAAGTCACCTCTTCCAACTAGAACTCACACTTACTGAACTTGGCATACAGCTGATGTTGGCGAAGAAGAGTCAACGCTCGACGAAGATGTTGCTCATGCTCTGGCCTGTCCCAACTGAAGATCAAGATGTCATCTATAAAGACTACAACAAACTGATCTAAGAACGGATAGAACACTCTGTTCATCAGGTCCATGAAAGCAGTAGGTGCATTGGTTAACCCAAACGACATAACCACAAACTCGTAGTGACCATACCTCGTCCGGAAAGCTGACTTTGGTATGTCATCCACTTTGATCCTCAACTGATGATACCCAGACCGTAGATCGATCTTCGAGAATACTGTAGCATCATGCAACTGATCAAACAGATCATCTATCCTCGGCAACGGGTACTTATTCTTGATCGTGACCTTGTTCAACTGCCAGTAATCTATACATAGCCGCATCGATCCATTCTTCTTTTTGACAAACAACACGGGAGCACCCCAGGGCGATGTGCTCGGTCGGATGAAACCTTTGTCCAGCAACTCTTGTAACTGCTTCTTAAACTCTGCCATCTCAACTGGAGCCATTCTATAGGGTGTCTGTGCAACTGGATGCATTCCTGGAACCAAATTGATCTCGAAGTCAATCTCTCGGGGTGGGGGAACACCAGGAAACTCTTCAGGAAACACATCTACAAACTCCCGGACAACTGGAACCTCCTCAAGACTAGGACCTTTTGCCTTGGCGGCCACAACGGTATCCACCACATGAGCTAAGAACGCCTCGCATCCTTGTCGTAGAAAACTTTCTACCACCATAGCTGATACTAGGCACGTCAGAAGAATCTTCCTATCTCCTTGGAAGATCCACTTCTCTCCGGCATCATCAAACACTGCCTGCTTGGTGTCGTAGTCCAAAACAACCTTGTACTTCTCTAAGGTATCCATCCCAAGGATAACATCAAACCCGTGCATATCAAGTGGTATAAGATCCACTTGAATGCGGTGTCCCGAGAGAGACAAAACACAAGATGGACACTCTTCTCGAAGCAACGAGGAACCATCAAGAGGGGTTTCTAGCAACAAACTATCCTTCTTATGACTAACAGGTAAACGATAGTTCTCAAGCATATTATAGGCGATAAAAGAGTGCGTGGCACCCGGGTCAACCAGAACAGATATAAGGCAAGAAGAAGACATTTTAGAATGAAATAACTCCATCTGACCTGTCACTACTCACGAGTTGACTATCGCCTCCGGCTGACTCATAGCATAGAATTGAGCTGTCACTTGCTGTCCACGACCTCTGATTCCTTGAGTAGAGGATCTCGCTTGAGACGCTTGACTACATCCTCTGCTACCACTGGGCTGTGGTCTCTCTGACACCTGAAGGTTCTGCCTCGGCTGCTGTGTCACTTCTTCATCTCTGTAAGGACAACTTGACTTGACATGCCCTACTTGGCTACAGGCATAGCAGGTCCTAACATCAACTCGTGGCCTGGGTGGCCCTGTCACTACCACGGAAGCTGAACTTTGTGCCTTAGATGGTGAAGAAACATAACCTCTTCCTCTACTCAGAGACCACTGAGACGGTCTACCAGAACCTCTCATCGTTGCCGGTGCTGAAAACCTGGGATTCTTGAAGCCACCAAACCTCTGACCCTGAAACTGAACGGGTCTCTTCTTAGCCATAGACTCTCTCTTCTCCCTAACAGATCGTTCGATCCTTCAGACTTTATTCCACAAACGTCGCAAACTGCTCCCAATTCTCCAATTTAGAAACTGGTGTCATCAGCTCAGCACTCAGACCCTTCTCAAAACGTCGGATCCGCTCCTCATCTGTTGTTGCCATTTGAGGGCAAAACCTCAACAGATCCATAAACTTGGCTTCGTATTCGGTGATGTTCATCGTTCCTTACCGCAAACTCTCAAACTGACTGATCTCTTGTCTAGATACGTCTTGGGAAAGTATCGGCTGACGAACTCGTGCCGGAACACTTCCCAACAGATCACCTCTCCGGGCCGCTTTTCTTCCTCGATGGTCCACCAGTGACCAACACTACCTTTCAAAAGGTAGACAACGTGCTTTACTTTGTCTGCTTCGGGGATGTCGAGGATTCGGAAAGCCTTCTCAAGACTTGTCAACCACAGATCCGCATCCGCTGGATCAGCCGTTCCAGAATAATCCGAAGCTCCGACTCGGCGAAGCCGCTCGAAGGTCTTCCCAATACCCGATGCTTCTCCATGGGGAACCTGTGCTCGCGGAGGAGGCACTGGTAATCACTCAACCATGAGATTCATCGTAGCCATCATCTGCCCCATAATCCATTGGTAGGCAGGATGTTCAAGAATGGATGGGTCAGGTTGGGGGACCTCAGGCACCCGATCTTCATGTGCCTGCTCAAAAGCTCCATCAACGGATGCAACATCGCTGTACTCAGTAGCGTGTTCTTCATGGTTTCTAGACATCTTGGCTTTTCTTCTGCTGAGGGCAGAAGATGATTGTGAGGAAATCTGGAAAACACATAAGAATAGACTCAACCTAGTCCTAGATCCCTGTAGACTCAGTGAACCTAAAGCTCTGATACCAAACTTGTAACGACACATCCCACTATCACACAAATAGCGAGGTGTTACGCGAAAACGTGCGGAAATCACCATAACCACAGATTTTCTAAAGGGACGGGTTAATTAAAACCGATGGAAAACTGATAAACTGATAAACATATTACATTCCAGTCCATATCCTGCAAGAAAATAGGTTATATACATATCCATACAAGCCTAGATACATGTCAACGACTTAGAGCAACAGCTGTCCTGTCATAATCATGAGTTCATCACCTGTTATTTGTACATAGAGGCCCACATCCGGCCGACAGTAGGATATACAAAAATTCAACGATCATACATCGTGAAACAACGCCAAAACACCGCCAAGGACCTGAGAGTACATGGATGACTCTAGACTCTATCACAAAACTTCCAAAACAGCAGCATATCCATCGCTTGCCTTCTACTGATCTTCTGGCTGCTCGGCCGCAACACCACGACCACCAACACATCTAGCTCGACCACCTAAAAAGGGTGTAACTCAGAGGAGTGAGACAATTGAACCTTGTCCCAGTGGGAGGCATAACTCCCCGCCAAAACTACAAAACCTCAGATGGGCATATATATAAAGCAATTAACTGATGAGAAGATATAATAAGAGTAGTATATGAAATAAAGCTATCTAAGCTTACCAGATATATCTAAGTTCTACTGTCATAGATGGACATATAAATAACTGCAAGGTACAAAGAGAGTAACTACACAAACAAGGCCTCAACCAATGTTTCGTGTTTGTCTTAAGCAGTAAGTACTAAACGGCTGGATTACATTTTATTATGCCCTGAGGAAGTGAACCGTACCATTCAAATCCAACCTTCAGCTGCGAAGCCCATAGCCGGTGCCATACAAGGTCAATGGAAGAGCCGGAATCCACGACCTCACCCCTCATGGTCAGTACACGAGAACACAAAGTAGGACCACACTCTCATGATGAAGTGGTCTTAAGCCACAGGGTCTGCTCCTCAGGCTACCCTTCCTCTAGCCCGCCTTGGTACAAGTCACGGCGCTAGTAAAACTGAGCCACGGGCCTAATCCGTGCTCTGAGCCATGAACACATTCATGCTCATCATATCACATATCCGGAGCCATGGGCCTGTTCACCATGCTCATCACATATCCGAGTCTGCAACCGCAGCTGCACTCGTTTCACCTCTCTATTTGAGGCTAGGAGAAACCTCGCATATTCAAAAATATGCGCTCCGGGTTACCCTGCAGGAAAACCCGTTTCACCATCACCAAGTTCTGACGATGATGGATCTATGGCCAGGGCAAACTACATGATAGATTTCACTGTGATTAATTAGTATCTTTTAAATGGATTGCAAGATTCAACCAAGTTGTATAACATGCAAGCTATAAAAGGAGATAAACAACCTAACCCAAAATTATGCTTTCACCACAATTCACATCATACTGATCCATCACAAGGATCTCATATCACATGTTATCACTTGGCCTCTTGCCAATAATCTAGATCCATCTCAAGGATCATCACATACCCGGGGATCTCAATCCCTCATCACATAGTGCCACTGCCTCTCAAGGCTTACATCATCATCATGGAACATCATTCATAATACACCTGTCATCACAATATTCTCATATAACCATTCCTCATAGCCTTTCATTTGGCTATGCATTACCTGTATGGTTAGCATCATTCAATAATCACATGAATAACTAGGAGACTTATATTATCAACACAAAGTGACAATGATTGCATCTATGCCTCACCTCATGGTTACCTATGTAGGCACATTATCAAGCAACCCTAATACATGCTTATTATTGTTACTCTTGGCATTATAAGACAATTAAGGTACTCACACTCGTGTGCTTAGCCATAAGAAGGTTTGATGAACAAGCTTACCAAATGTGCACAAACATCACCATTGTTACCTATAATGAGCAACATTTTCAAGATATGGGTAACCCTCACTAGAACACCAAGGACCCTCACAAGAAGTGCTCAAAACCCTCACTAAAGACCATACCGGGCAGGGCTCACTCTCACCTAAAGCCATGTTGGGCGTACAGCCTTGTCGGGCGTGCAGCCTGACGGACGTGCAGCCTATCGGGCGTGCAGCGTGCAACACTTAGGAGATAGCTCACCCGCTCACTGTGCCGGACAACGCATGCCGGGCGAGCAGCGTGTGTCGAGCGAGCAAGGTGTACCGGGCGACATGATGGGCGATACAAGGTCTGCCAGGCGAGCACTCTATCGGGCGAGTAGGGCTGATGCCGGGCGAGCAGGGGGCAGTTCACCCATTTTAACATCACCACACACATTAAGGGTTATCCGTGCAAGGTCCTACACACTCAGCTAGGCAAGCATCTCTATCGGGCGAGCAGCTCCAAGGCGTGCATCCTGCCGGGAAAGGTTAACTCAAAGTGTGTAGGGGTTCTCATAAATGTGCCGTGTAAGGGAAACTAGATCAAGAGGGCTGTCGAGAAGCACCTCCCTGAGCAAAAAACACCCAAGGTACAACTCAACAAGGGTCATCTAATGCCTCACACACGAACACCCAGAACCCTAGAGAAGGATCACCACAAAAACGAGATCAACTTCTAGCCCATGGTGAGAAGAGGGTCTTGCTCAAGCCACTAGGTCAAAAGCTCACCTCAATCGACTAGGAAGGAGGGGTGTTGCTCATGGCACTAGGACCCAAACTCACTCTTCTAGACCAAAGGGGAGAAACGAGTGTTGCTCACCTACAAACCCTAAATCACAAGGCTCGGCCAACATGCAAGCTAAACAAGAACCAAGATACTAACATGCGTATAAGCAAGATCATGAACATAGAACATATATGAAAAGAGAGTAGTGTAGCTAGGGTTAGAAGTTATGCAACCCGCCTTAAGCTCCAAGCTCCAAGGAAGAAGAAGAACTCCAATCTCCACGCAGCACCAAGCAAGGAAGATGGAGAGCTCCAAGGGATATCGGCCACCACTAGCTTCTCCAAGGGTGTGTCGGCCTCCAAGCTGCTCCTTCAAGGGTGTATCGGCCAACACAAACAAGGAAGAGGGGGTGTGTCGTGCACAAGAGGGAGAGGAGCCAAAGGGACCTTAAGCTAAGGAAGGAACTGCCTATATAGAAGGAAAGGGAGGAGAAAACAAGGTGGGACATGGCAAGGTGTCGTCCACCCAAAGGAAACTTGTCCTAGAGCACAAGCCACCACTCTAGCAAGCCTCATCCACATGTCCACGAGGTGCACCAAGTGTCTACCCAAACAAGGTCAAGCTAGGGCAAGCATTATGGGCGACACAACATGTTGCTCCATGGGCGACACACTCCACTGCCATGGGTGACACACTCTCAACTTGGTCGACACAAGCACTCCTAGGCTGATACAAGGCTCAACCAAGCCCAAAAAAGGCACCTCAAGGCCCAAACAAGCTCAAACATGACCCAAAGAACTCAACCAATGAGCCCAAGCCTTCCTCTCAACCCTAGAGGAAGCAAAGAGAGAGCAAAAACACCTCACAAGGTGGAAAACTTGCTCATAAAACCCTAGACTTGGGTTATTTGCAAGTAGCACCTTCAACTCTCAACAAAGCACAACCAAACCCTAATCACCACTAAAGGTGATTAATAGGCATCAAAGCACCAGGGTTAAGCAAAGCAAATAGGGTAAGCCCTAAACGAAGGTCAGGGTCCTTACAAGTACGCCGATAGAAGGGGACGACTCCTTCCAGTGTCCTGTAGGACATGACGACTGGAGTTCCTGGTGGTCCGTGAGGACTACTACAGAGGGGGGAGATTTTTGCCATTGGGAGGACAACTGTCAATCCATCAGTCCAGGTGCGACCAATAGCTGTACAGACACCGTCCAAGATCAGAGGTGAAGACCGCACTCGCCGCGAGGTTATGTCGCCGAGCAAGCCTCGGGACAAGGTACACCTCTACAAACTATCCTTCCTACCGTATAGATATTGACGATATCTCTCTGGGTTCTAGGTTTGGGGAGAATTTCATTTTTGTTTCCACTGCCATCTCTACCTCCCCTAAAACCCAACAGTGGTATTAGAGCCACATCAACATTCTATACTTTAGAATAATCGATGTGATCGGTTTTTGGTTTGTCTCCTTTTATTTATTGAATACGATGTGAATAATAAATTAGCTTTATGCATGTCCAATATAAATATAAAAAATCCCTATATATACATATATTATATGGTATATAAATGCTTTCGATACGTGTCACCTTTAAATAGTTTATGTGGTGATTATAGCGTGATTGTGGCCATAAACCCTAAATCTATGTGTGGTTGATTGTTGTTGCTTGCATCTCGGTATGCGCACTGCTTCCCTACCTCCTATTCCTGATGTAACTTGAGATTCTTTCCTACCTTTTCTCCCCCCGAATGTAACTCAGGGTTTCCCAATGCAATTGTAAATAGGATTAGTTCATTTCCTGTTATGTCAAAGAATGGTGGACACCTGGAGGATCGAGATGATTGACTGGTGGACCAAGGCGGCCGGTTCCTGGAGTGAGACGAGTGGGTGGCAACTTGGGGAGATGCACAACGACCAGTGAACCGATCGATGGGAGGTGCCAGTCAATCGGCTGGTGGCACCCAACCGATCGGTCTGATGGCAAGCCGATCAATCATGGAGATGAGTTGATCAAACCCACAACGGGAAAGCAAAGAGTTCATCTTGTACATGTTGTTGCATGTGATGTGGACCTGGATGACTGTGATTCCTCTTGGCTCGATGAATCATATTAGGATGGCCATAATCATCGTTTTTATCATTTCACATGTTTTTTGTGGGATATAGCATGTATATGATACATACTATATACTGTGGTGATTAGATATGTATATGTACCTATAAAAGAAAACCCCTCAATAAATATTAAGTTTTATATGCCTTCCAAATGTGACACACGTGAAAAGCTTGATTGACCAAGTGTGGGCACGCCCTAGCGTGGTGCACCATCTATCTTGTGGAAGTGTGAAGGATGGATATGTGGGTCTTCCCTAGTAGGGTGCATATTCATCGTGTTGGCTTTGGGTCAGACTTAACAGGGTGACCTAGATAGGATCTATCACCTTGAGGCATGGAGGTGATCATGGTAAGGAGTTGCGCATGACATCTTTCAAGAGTTGCATATGATGCAATTGGAAAGAGTTGTCTACCTGGCAGATCTAAGTTGTGGGTGACAACCCTAGCTGGTCCATGACTGAGAGAATTTTAGGATCTTGACCCACTAGAAGGTTGTACGCTGCAATCTTCCGAATTGATGGTGAGGGCTATCAATTTGAACAAAAATAGTGGGAGCAGTAATTAGTTAAATTCCTAATTATATCATAATTTTTTTTTTCAAATAAATCAAATAAGTTAAAAATGAGTTTTTGGACTAAAATTTGCAAAATTTCCTTTTTGTAAGAACAAGTGGCTATAAACAATAATCACTTTCTTTGCGATTGGTCCTTGAGATGGACAAACTAAATGGAATAATTCCACGGCTGATTAGGACGTTGAGAAGTGTTCTCAATCGAAGAGCGAAAGCTCTAAGTCCTAGTTATACCAGAACCAGATGAACTCACTCCCACCACACCAAAGGCTAAAAGGGATGCTTGTTGTCTTAATTGGACATCGTCAAAATCCCTTTGTTTTGAAAATGACAAACATTTCATTCTTGTGGATCTAACATGTTACTTGAGTATTTCAGGAATAAGGTGGATGATAAAACTTTAAAAGATCTATATGCTCAAAATGCTTTAATTTCATGATTGTAATCAAATGTAAAATCGTGTATAAGTATATAATGTACAAGTACTTAGATATCATGTAAATCAAGCATTTAGATCTTCCCTAGCCATTCACAACACTTAGATAGGTCATCCCTTATAATAATATCACATTAGCACACTCATACACACACTTAGTATTCATGCAGAACCACCAAATCATAGATACTCTCGGTCGAACTCTTTGTCAACCAAGACAAGCTCAGTCGAACTACTTCTCGACTGAGAGTCTCCCGGGTTATTTCTTCTAATAGGTTCTATATCCATTAGACACAACAGACAAGGTAGTTGTGAGTTGGAATCGAACGTTATATACACTTGCTCCAAACTGTCCCTCGGTCAACAAAAACTTTGACCGACGGACTCTCGATCTACAAACTTCTCGACCGATATTATCTCTGTCTACAGTTTCCAGAATTAATAAACTAGCCATTGCTAAAGCAATTAGTGGACACCTAACAACTAGTTAAGCACTGAGAACCCCCTAGAAAGTGTCTAGAACGTTCCTAAGCATTAATAGGCCATTCCTATAAATAGCACATGTCTTAGGACACCTAAACTCACTTGAGTATACATACTTACAATTGAGAATCAATCCTTGTGCGCAATTGAGCAACTTCAAAACTTGCAAATCATTTCCATTGCTGGCATTTCGTGTTCTATAGGCTAGAATCTCCTACCCACTATACTTCCACTTCCATACACATTGGATAGGAGATCAAAATGCTTGATATAGGATTCAAGCCTTGTACTTAAGTGGTAATTGTAATATCCTTTTTCCTTTCTTGTTCTTTCTTATTGCTTTGTACTCTCCTTGCTACTCCTAGGTTGGAGGCTGCAATGTGGAGAGGGTGAAATCTTCTCAGGTGGAGAAGGAGGACTTTAGACTACTTCTAGAAGGTCTCAACGGGAAGCTACTTCAAGGAGGAAGGCTACTTCAAGGGGGAGCTTGAAGTTACTTCAAGTGAAGGTTGCTTCAAGGTTGGTGAGATGACTTCGGGTGAAGGCTGTCCAAAGGGTTTGGGAAGGTATTTGTAATTTTGTGTAACATCCTTGAGAAGGTAATAAAATTCAAATACTTTCAAATCCCAATTGGAAACAATTGAGTAGTGGACTGACTCCCTTAGTTTTTGCTAAGGGTGGAACCACTCTAAATACTTGTCTCCTTCTTCAACATCTTTGTGGTTGTTTGTTGGTTGAATAATTTTTTTTAATTAACCATAAAACCCTATTCACCCCCCTATAGTGTTTTTCAATTGGTATCAGAGCAGGCTTAAAGGAGCTCTAATCGAGTCTTGAAGATGGAGGGTGGTGGTGTCTACAACCTCAAGTAAAGGAGAAACTTGGACCAACCTTCAACAAGATGTAGCTGGTGTTTAGGAACGGGACACACAACAATTAGTTGTCCAAGAAAGTCAAAGAAAGAATAGGTGCATAAAGAGGTACAATGCTTCGTTACTACTACAAATGAAGAAGAACAAGAGGTAAATCTTTTTGACTTGTCAAAAGAAGATTTAATTGTTAGTCTTCAAGAAATGCATGACAAGTATATTGATTGTAAAAAGAAACTAAAAAGAGTTACAAGAACAAATGAATAACTTGTTTCTGAAAAGGAAAGTATTACTTATGAAAATTCTACATTAAAATCTTCTCTTAATGATTGCAATACAAAGTTACTTACTATAGAGACAAACTATAATCTTCTTTCTCAAGAAAAGGTTGAATTACTTGCCAAGTTGAATAATCTTCAAACTCAACCTATTCTATACACTCATTTAGATTATGATGCCATTGTAAAAGAAAGAGATAGTTTGTCATCTAACTTAGATCAAGCAAACTTGAATATTAAAAAGAAAATAGATGAAATTGCTAAGTTACAAAAGGAAATTAGTAGTTTGAAGAACAATAGTGTTCTTGATAAGATCCTAAAGGTTTCTTTTGGTCAAACTGGAAGAATAGGTTTAGGATATGTTCCAAAAGAAAAACATCATCAACCTAAACCTAGAAGAACACAGACCAAGTCCATACATGTGCCCAAAGAAAAAATCTATCAGGAAGCTAGAATGAAAAGGACACAAGTACCCAAGACTAAAGTCATGTATGTACCTAAAAACAATCCTTCTAGAAAGAGAAATGAAATGGATTTCGTTTGTTGTCACTATTGCTTGTGACTTGGACATTATTCTTTCTCATGCCCATACAAGAAAAAGGATGTTGAGTTGGTATGGGTTCAAAAACCCACAAACTAAATAAATATGAATTAATCAAGTTGAGATATGACCAATAATCTTGATTTTAACATCCTTATGTCTATCTCAACTTAATATAATAGAATAACAAAATAAATCAAAGTAATTTAACCCATAACTTGAATAAACAAATTTCTGAATAAAATCTGCAGAGACACTCTCGGTCGAACTCTTTTTCGACCAAATTATGTTCGGTCGAAGTATTTGTCGACCGATTAAGGTTCTGGAAAACTTGTTCAAATGGTTCAATGTGCTATAAACTTGCTATAAATTTGGTATAAATGAATCATAAATCTTGGAAGACAACTCTCAAATCACATATTGATAATAATCTATATGATATCCTTATTAAACATACTGTAAATTTACCACTTATGTGATCAAAACTAGATGCAAATAGAAGTAGGAAATGTTTTCTTAAAATTAATGCTCACATTGTAAATCCCTAAATTGCTATTTCTCTTGAAATGATTAAGCATGTT
This sequence comes from Alisma plantago-aquatica, assembly GCA_963693085.1. NCBI lineage: Eukaryota > Viridiplantae > Streptophyta > Magnoliopsida > Alismatales > Alismataceae > Alisma > Alisma plantago-aquatica. The sequence continues at coordinate 852,702,199 of OY856410.1, forward strand.
CATGTACATGGTTTGTATGGAATTTAAAAAAATTATGAACCATGTTGATTTAATCAAGGAAATTACTATTTTATCATAATCCACATGGTTTGTCCTAAGTATTCCTTGGTCTATCTATATAGAAACCATGTGTCTTGAAATTTGTTTTTAAATGATCATGATCATTGTGTAATGGATATGCCTTTCATCATGATCATTGTGCTTCATCTTATACATGGCTTGCCTAAAAGTATTTCTTGGCCAATCTGAAAATTATGAACCATGTTGCCTTGAGAAAACTTCATATATTTCTTACATTAAGTGGAATAAGAGGTCTTTCTTAGAATAAAATCTAAAGCCTAATATAAGAAAATCAAGAGCAAGACATCATTTCAAAATCAAATATTGCTTACATGAATTAAGTTCTATACAAACTTTGATCCTAAGCTATAATCTTTCAAATTGATATAAACTCTTTCAAATTGGTATCCACCTGTTACATAAAGGATTTATATTCAATCAAGTGGATTATTGTAATGCTTAAATTGGAAATCTACAAAAATTGCCTCTCGGTCGAAATCAAGATTGACCAAGGGGCGCCAAGGTCGAAGTCAAGGTCAACCTAAAATAAGCTTGACAAAATGCTTAATTGAAAATCATTTCTTCACACTCCGTATTAGTATAAACTTGCTCATCATTGATTGACATATATTTCTTGATTCTAATGTGTTCTTAAAAGATCTCATATCATTTTTAGGATTAACATTCCTCATAAATGAATGAGAAATATATGAAAGTCAATCATTGAATAAATTCTATTATTTCTAATGGTTAATACTATAGTATGAATGAAATTACATGCTACTTCCCAAAATATACTCCCCTAAATATGGAAATTATATTTTGGAAAATACTCTTAAAATAATGTGCTCCACGCTCTTAAAATTTATAGTCTCTTACTTGCTTTTCATAACTATTATTAAAAACAAGCTCGAATATCCTTCACAATAATCACTCACAGCAGTCCTGTCGGTCTGCAAAAATCTCGACCAAGACAACCTCAGTTGACAAGTTTGTCGATCGAGAGTCATTCGGTTGGTCACCTTTCTCGAATGACACTCACCAAGTACATGCTGAATATTCGAACCCAGAAATAGCCTCGGTCGACAAAATGTTCGACCGAGACCATCTTGGTGGACCCCCCATTTGAATGATTAAAAAAAAATCGCAACAGATATCTTTTAAAACCTCGACCGAAATGACCGTTGGACGAACGAGGGGGGTGTCTGCAGAAACGACCATTGCAGTTCTCAGTCGACAAATTGTCGACCGAGAAGGATTCTGTTTTGCTATAAATAGAGCCCAAAACGGCCCCATTCTTCACCAATTCACATTCTAACTTCTCTAGCTCTTCTCTAGTGCCTTCTTGTGTGAATTGTTAGCTCTTCTCCACCCCAATCTTGTCTTGCTTCTTCTCCACCTCAAATCTTCAAGATGACTTACTCATCCTTTCTTGGAAAAAAGTAGGTTGCGTCTAGGAAGGGAAGGTCAGTCTCCCCGATGCTGGCGATCATCAACGAAATTCCATTCAATGACGTAGCTGTCGGAGATCGCTACCTCAGGATGTCCTGAAAGACTCCTCTTCCTTGATGGCCGGTGGATGTCATGGACTTCATCAACATTGTTGATCTTGAAGAACTCTTTGAGGTGCAACATCTTTCTGAATTCCTAAATCCATCCTTTCGTTCCTACTCCTCCCAAGCCGACAATGAATTCTATGCCAATCTAGCCACACATCCTGACCATGATCATTCTTTCTCTTCTATGGTTAGTGGGTATGGATTTCACTTTTTTGAGGAGGATGTTCTTACTATGCTCAACATTAATGTAGATGAATATAAGGGGTTTATTGATCTCACCACTGGTAATCCTCTCAATAAGCTATCCCAAGATGACACTACCACTAGTTTGAGTGATATCAAGAAAGCCATTTTTCTATCCAATACAACTTGCCATGAAGAAATGGGTACCTATTATGCCATAAATTTAAAACCTGAAGCTAGGATAGTCAATCTAATTGTTGCCACAAATATCTATCCTAGAGCAAACAAATCTGAAGTACCAACCTTTCACATGTATCTTATTTATGCCATCCTAAATAGCATACCCATCAATTTTATTCATCTTATTCTTAAGAAAATGGTTGAGTTTTCTGACAATCCACCCTATGATGATTTTGTTTGCCAAATTACGCAACATTGTCTTAAGAAAAGCATTGAGGACCTAGGTTTCAAATGTGATAGGTCCCCCAAAAGATCACTAGAAATACAGTAGAGAAGATGGGGATTGATTTTGGACACAAGAGGGCTAGGAATGAAGGGGAGCCATCCACCCAAGATACACCTCCACCACCTCCTCCTCCTAGCCTACCTTATGATCCTATCACAAATACATTAACATACATTGCCGGTTCTCAATATCATTTAAGTAGGCAATTAGACTATAATCATCATGCCATGTCTTACTTGAATCAAAGGATGCATGCTCTTTCTCTTGATACACCTGATGCATATCCTTATTTACTTAATCATGACATGCTCTACCCCTATAACCCATCCTACAACTACACTCAAATTCCACCTCCACCATCTCATGACCTCATCCACACTCAATTTTCCCCAATCCAACTCCAAGACATTGCTGCCCACTTTTGATTCGATCGTGTTCCCACCTTCTTGGAGGCTTATTCTTTGACCAAGACAGGTGCCTTGGAGTGGCAGACACTGGTCAAATACTATGGAGTTGAGCCTTTTCTTGGGAAAGACCCAGAAATTGATGTAATTCTTAAGTCTTTTCAGTGAGATCATGTGATGGCTATCTCTATGATGAATGTAATGGTTATCTTTATGAAATGCATGTAATGGATATCTCTTATGAGCTTGTATGAGTATTGAGCTATCATGAATAAAAGTGTTTCCTATGGCTTCAATTGGACATATCCTTGTTAAATAAGAGTATTATATTAAGGGGGAGCCTAAAAATCATATAATTAAGTGGGAGTAATATATGTCATGATTAAATCAGTTATCTTTTTGAAATGAAAAAGGGGGAGAAACAAATATAAATAATAAGGAACTAATAAAAAGTCACTGTTAATATATCCAACAAGCGAGGGCATATCTATAAAGGTAAAATTTAGGTATGAAATTTACATTGTTCAAATTTCCTTTATTTATATTTTGGAAATGTTTTTCATCTTCAAAAAGGGGGAGATTGTTGGATTAATTGGACATCATCAAAATCCCTTTGTTTTGAAAATGACAAACATTTCATTCTTGTGGATCTAACGTGTTACTTGAGTATTTCAGGAATAAGGTGGATGACAAAACTTTGGAAGATCTATATGCTCAAAATGCTTTAATTTCATGATTGTAATCAAATATAAAAACTTGTACAAGTATATAATGTACAAGTACTTAGATATCATGTAAATTAAGCATTTAGATCTCCCCTAGCCATTCACAACACTTAGATAGGTCATCCCCTATAATAGTATCACATCGACACACTCATACACACACTTAGTATTCATCCAGAACCACCAAATCAGAGATACTCTCGGTCGAACTCTTTTTCGACCAAGACAAGCTCGATCAAACTACTTCTCGACTGAGAGTCTCCTGAGTTATTTCTTCTAATAGGTTCTATAGCCGTTAGACACAACAAACAAGGTAGTTGTGAGTTGGAATCGAACGTTATATACACTTGCTCCAGACCGTCCCTCGGTCGATAAAAACTTCAATCGACAGACTCTCAGTCGAGAAACTTCTCGACCAAGATTATCTCTGTCTGCACTTTCCAGAATTAATAAACTAGCCATTACTAAAGCAATTAGTGGACACCTAATGACTAGTTAAGCATTAAGAACCCCCTAGAAAGTGTCTAGAACGTCCCTAAGCATTAATAGGCCATTCTTATAAATAGGACATGCCTTAGGACACCTAAAATCACTTGGGTACACATACTTGCAATTGAGAATCAATCCTTGTGAGCAATTAAGCAACTTCAAAACTTGCAAATCATTTCCATTGCTAGCATTTCGTGTCCTATAGGCTAGAATCTCCTACCCACTATACTTCCACTTCCATACACATTGGATAGGAGATCAAAACGCTTGATATAAGATTCAAGCCTTGTACTTAAGTGGTAATTTTAATTTCCTCTTTCCTTTCTTGTTCTTTCTTATTGCTTTGTACTCTCCTTGCTACTCCTAGGTTGGAGGCTGCGGTGTGGAGAGGGTGAAATCTTCTCAGGCGGAGAAGGAGGACCTTTGACTACTTCTAGAAGGTCTCAATGGGAAGCTACTTCAAGGAGGAAGGTTACTTCAAGGGGGAGCTTGAAGTTACTTCAAGTGAAGGCTGCTTGAAGGTTGGTGAGACGATTTTGGGTGAAGGCTGTCCAAAGGGTTTGGGAAGGTATTTGTAATTTTGTGTAACATCCTTGAGAAGGTAATAAAATTCAAATACATTCAAATCCCAATTGGAAACAACTGGGTAGTGGACTGACTCCCTTAGTTTTTGCTAAGGGTGGAACCACTCTAAATCCTTGTCTCCTTCTTCAACATCTTTGTGGTTGTTTGTTGGTTGAATAAAGTTTTTTAATTAACCATAAAACCCTATTCACCCCCTCTAGTGTTTTTCAATGCTTACGAGAAACATACCGAGGATGCCATTGATGTGGAGTGCTTGATGTTGTATTCTCTGGACTGTGAGTTGTAGAGACAACATGACACATATGATGTCTCTAAGACACTGTCCTAGTATGTCATGACAGAAGGAGATCCAGTTGGTTCTCACACACTCAATGTGATTGGGTATATGGAAAACCTGACTAGACTGGGATTCCCTCTGAGTCAAGAGTTGTCTACTGGTATGATACTGCAAATGTTGCGAGAATCATATAGTCTGTGATGAACTACAACATGAACAACTTTGACAAGCCATTGACAAAGTTGTTGGACATGTTGAGGACAATAGAGGCATAGATGAAGAAAAATAAACCCTAATCTTTGATGTGATCAATGAAGGGTAAGTCTTAAAGGCAAGGTCAAGGGAAAAGCAAATAAGTGCTCTAATGCTAGCCATCAACCCAAGCCGTCTTCAGCCTGAAGGCATATGGGAAGGGTGAACGAGGTAGGAGAAATTTCCCTCTATATATGCAAGAACAAAAGAAGATGAAAGGAGGGGATAGAGATCTCCATCATAGGTATCATGAAATAAAAACTTCTTTATCTGAGGTATATGATACCAAGATGAAGATCTATCATATATGATATGCAAGATATAAAAAGAAGTGATGGCCTTTGTGAAAGGACCAAGAAAGGAGTACACATCATTGGAGCAAGTGTTGCCGCCATAGATAGGAGTACCTTTCAGTTTATTTCAGCCTAAAGGGCACAAAATAGAGTTGAGAACTGCTATTTCAATTTTCCAATAGAAACACTTTATTGTTGCATCTTGTAGTGACAAGATGGCTACCAATATAGTTGATGTTTCAATTTCAAAGATATGATCTTTGTGGCAATGCCTTTCTTTATCTTGTGATACTTGGTATGCATAAGATAGAATGATACCTAAAGTTATTGATAACTCAAACAAATAATTATCATTATCATGGGAATTCATTTCTAGTTCCATATTGATGGATAAAGCTAGACTCGTTTGGTTGTGAACCATTAAGAGACATGAATATCTTAACATGATAAATAAATCTTCACTAGTGGTAGTCGGAGAATGATTATCCTATTAGGTATAATACATATGATGTATTTACATACCTATTGGAGCAAATACTAATACTTCAAGTGATGTTTGGAGAAATACCAATATTAATATCTTAAAGTGTTCAAGAAGATCATGAATGAAGTACAAATTTGGCAAAAGTAATAATTCTTGATGTGATCAATGAACAAGATACTTAAACCTAATGTCTGAGAACCTTATCAGTGATTATGATAGTGTATCATAGAGAACTAATGATTAAGGCATAATGATGTCTAAATAAAAAAGGAGTCATACTCTAAGGAGTTATAGGATGATTATCAAGTAACTAAATTCTTCTTAAATAGAGAATACCTTACACTAATAAAGGATATTAAGAATCCCAAAGTGTTGTGAGTTCTCAAATTCCTTAACAGTTACACCTCAAATATCTATATGATGAGTTGGTCATATGATGAGTCAACAATCTAGATTATATTGAGGAACCGGATATTGAGTTATAGTTTATGACCATTAGATCCGAAATGACTTCCATGTGAACCATAAGGTATGAACTTGATGGTAGCACCCATTGGGATGAAACCCATAAGTACATATAAGTCTTAAATGTCAAGACACATGGATGACATTTTGAGAAGGATCATGCTTGTTGATTGCAACTTAATGACTAAGAGATTTGGCATATGGATACTAAAACTGCATTCCTATGAGGAATAAAACAAGGATGTGTATGTGACACAACCTATAAGGCTTATGAATCCATGAATGCAAATGAAGTCTATAAGTTATAATGGACTAATCAATGTGATTGATTGAGTACAAGCAACTCAGAACTGGAAATCTTTACTTTGATAATATTGTCAAAGGGTTTGACTGATATGTCAAAGATAAAGAAGGGATCTATGATTTAGTGGGAGCGTATATAAATTCCACATGTTGATGAGGAATGAGATGTTCTAGAATGGAATCCTTTGTGAAAATTATCTTTAGGGAAGAAACAGACGTTTCCTATGTGATAGGAATAGAGACCTATAGAGATAGTTCTCGAAAAACCTCTTGACCGGGAAAAGAGAAAGCATACATTGGCAATCTGTACTGAAGGGTTCAATATACACAGATTCAGTGGGAGAAAACTTGTCCATGTTACATGGAGTTAGTATCCCAGAGCCAAGTGTCCCAATTCTTATGAAGAATGGGAACACAAAGAATAGATGTGCATATATCATGTATGTAATCATCCCGTTATCTTGCATGTATGGACATGGAAAGAATAAAATGCATTTATCATCTTGTATGTGGGGCATGACAATATGATATGCTCATCCTGATAACTCGTATGTGGGACATTACGAGTGGATGTTTGTTTAGTTCCAATAAGGATTCTTGGAATACCATGAGAACTTGATAAGTACTTGAGAAGTACTAGTTCTATGGAAATAAGGAAGGGTTCAATGTAAAGAGTTACACTGATGTAAACTTCCGAAAAAGACAAAAAATTTATCACAAAATATATATGGGATATATAAAAGTGATGGTGTGTTGAAAATTAGAAACGTTCCAATAAAGTCATTTTAAAAGGAAATGTCGAGTATCCATGTGTTAAAGAACAACAATGTATACTATATGGGTCTGGAGTTCATAAAGATCAACTTATAGATATTCCGGTCATTGATGACAAGTAAGGAGTGCTTGGTCATGCAATGAGGCTAAAAGTTAGCAAAGGAATATTGGATCGCATATTATGACAACTCCATCTCAGACGTATCACGTACAACGAAGAGATGTAGGACATGCGATAATATCGACTTAGGCAAAGTGTTTCCATAACTCACTGCATTAGCACTAGAGTACGGTAACATGTGGGACATGTTTGAAGATAACTAAGAATATGATTCTGGGGTGATTGGCTCGCAGTGCAAGTGGGAGTCTGTTGGTATGTATGTCATGAGAGCCAATCATGAGATGATTGGTGGGATACATTTAGACTAATTTGATAAACATCAAAGGCAAGCTTCCAATTCATTCTGGTTAAGTCAGTTATGAGATAATGACAGAACAAATTGAATGTTTAGAGAATGACAATACTCAATGACATATGCCTTCAAGTACATGACTTGAACGATGAGATCATACAGATGTTAAGAGTTTGTACATTCTTGTTATGTCCCTAGTCGGATGTCATTGCAGAAGGTTGATAGACAACAATGACACACAAGACTAGATTGTGTGTTGGTTGATGATAGAATCTCATTAGTCATGATATAGTGATATCAAACCAAGAACATAGGTACTTGTTGGAGAACAAGTGTATCAGATAGACCCACCGAGAGAGTGACACATGGAACCATGACTTGGTAGTCATAGTCAGCTCTCACAGTGATGGTGGCGAGTGTGATTCTTTGAACTGAAATCACTACACTCAACACATGTCGTTGGGTACACTTTGACATCATCAAAACCAATCCTAAAATATAGATTGTTATAAAGGTGATGATTGGGTGACTTTGACACATGGGGATTTTGAGGGGTGAGTGATAGATATGGGATTTGTCCCTCCTGAGGGAGTTTGATATCCATGGCCACTTATTGAGTAGGACTAGGAAAGGCATGCACATGCATGTTTGAATCAATATGTGATATTGGTGTCACACATATCTCATCCAGTCTGCTCTGAGATCAAGGAAGTGAATGAACGTTCAGAGGATGACTGTTCCAGAATATAAGTTCATTTGAGATATCAGTGGCAAAGGAATTATACATTCACTGTAACACCAGTCACGGATTGTAGGATTGAAAGTTGTTCTCCAACTTTCTTTTTCACTTAGGTAGCACTGATGTGCGACTAGGCACCACTCTTTGCTTGTGAAGTCATAAGTGTTATGGACTTTCACTGCCAACATGAAATGGGCATGTAGGGTCACACACATAGGATTTAACCTAGAAGAGGAGTTTATACATGAGTGATGTTTAGATTGTTTACTAAATGTGTTTAGTAGTTCAATTAAACATTCAATCAATTGACTTGACTCAGAATCACCCAGTTCAAGTGTTGGACTAACTGATTTGGGTGTCAGATTGATTGAGAACTGCATTGACCGATGTCTGCACAACCTGGACTGCCAACTGACCGGTTCAAGCTGTTGAACCGATCAACTCAGGGTCAAGTGATACGATTGGTTCAAGTGTTGAACCGATTGGTTCAGCTGGACCAAACGAGCCAGTTTGGGAAAGTTAGGTTGGTGAGAAAATATTTTCGTTTCACTTGTGCAATTCTATTGGGACAAGTATTAATCTTTGGATTAATTGGAAATGGAAAGAGGAAAGTCAATTGGGAACTACCCTGGGAAGTGAAACGACCAGTTCATGAATGAACCGATTGGTTCAGCTCCCCAAACGACTGGTTCATGAGATGAACTGATCGGTTCAACCCCCAAATGATCGGTTCGTTTGTGAAACGACCAGTTCACCTGCCGTAGTGTATTAAATTCGTGGAAATTTCAGACCCTTCTACTCTCACTTTAGTCCCACATTGCCCGAGGCTGAGAACCCTGACCCTGACCCTGACCCCTCCTATGTATAGAGGGGTACTAGGGGCTTCTCAGAGAGACACAACTCAGATAATGCCAGTTGCTATGCAAAGTTGTCCTCTCCGATTGTGAACTGGGAGAGACCGAGCAGGTGCTACCCGACTAGGAAGGCACAATGAGGGAAAGACAACTGCAGGATGTCAACTGGTGGTGGGAGAGCACGTCGGTGACTAGTATTCTGATAAAAGGGGATGACTCCTTCTAGTGTCCTGTAGGATAGGATGACTGGAGTTCCTGGTGGTCTGTGTGGACTACTATAGAGGCGGGAGATTTCTGCCGCTCAAAGGATAGTTGTCAATCCATCAGTCGGGGTGCGACCAGGAGCTGCACAGACACTGTTCAAGACTAGAGGTGAAGACCATGCTCACCGTAAGGTTATGTCGCCGAGCAAGCCTCAGGACAAGGTATGCCTCTACAAACCATCCTTCCTACCGTATAGATGTTGATGAGATCTCTTTGGGTTTTGGGTTTGGGGACAATTTTTTTTGTTTCTACTGCCATCTCTGCCTCCCCTAAAACCCAACAAGAATGTGACATTGATTAAAATTAAATCATGGGCATAATCATGAATCAACGAGTTCATTGATCAAACACCACTCTGCGACACAAAAAACTTCTTGAATATCATAAGAATCTTTAAACCCAAAAAGTACAAAAGAGAAAATCTTGATGGAAAAACCTCACCATCACCTTACTAGTGCTATCATGGTCCCAATGACCTCCGAACAAAGCTTTAAGGTGGGAGGAAGCTGAAACACCTTCCTGTTCCATGGCTACAACACAGAGAAGATCACCGATGTAGAAAATGAGAAAAACATGTGATGAAACCAAAAACACATAGTTTTTAATCACAAACCGAAGACAAACTTAGGGCATGTGTTAGGAAGAAAATAATGTTAGAACACCTGAATCTATCTCTGGGATTGACGGTACATCTAGAAAGGATGAAAATTGGGAATTTTATACTCATAGTGTCCCTTACCAACTTGGCCACAATATATGATTCATGGGAAAGGTAGATTAATTTGGGAGATGGCATCACAAAGGGGTTTATTGTAGTGTAGACATCAAGATAGTTTTGTGAGGGTGCTTAGAAAGGACATAAGACATTGGATGAAGGATTGGGGCATATAGGAGATTTGTGGGGTTCCATGGTGGTAAGAACAGAGGAGGAACATGGGAGAGGGGAACCAGGGATGGCGAGAATCCTTCCAGGTACATGACCTATATATACTAGGGTTTCTTGAGTTCGGGGTGACGAGAGGAATGTGAAGGGAGCGAAAAGTCAGTTTAAAGAAGGAAAGAGGAGATGAAAGAAAAAGGTGAAGAAATCAGAGCTCTGCGCCAGGAAATTCAGTCAAAGACGTAATGTAGGAGAAAAGATAGATGTCGTTTGATCCATAATTGGAAGGTATAAAAAGAGTCTGTGTTTTGCCAAGTAGAGAAAAACTAGGCATGAAAATTGACATGTCACCAACTACAAGAATCATTCACATTAATGAAACATATATACAACTTGTCCTTTAAATAAATAAATAAATATATATATATATATATATATATATATATCTTTTCAATTCTCTTTAGGGGATCATTTAATGCTCAAACTAGATGAAACTTTACGTCTAGACTAATTTAAGTATGTACAACCCAAAATTTTGACATGTTTCTACTTTTGATGTCATCCAAAATTTTATTTACTATTTTAATTATCTTTTCTTAATGTAATAAAGCATTTAGGATAGTTCATTTAATTTAAATATTGGGACCTAGGCTAATTGGGACCCAAGAAATTTAGTTTTGGGGTTAAATTTAACTTTTGAGACTTCTTTCTATGAGTTACAATACAATTAGGATTTAGCCTCATCATCTTAATATGTATTATTGTGTTTCACAATTATCATCAACATTTATTAGTTAGTTTCCTATTTACATCATAATATTATAAAAAACAACTATGGTGTATCATATTGCATGAGTTTTTATATTTTACTTATCTATCCCCATTCAACCTTTTACTTCAATATTAACTTATATGGTGGCACATAATCCATATCGATGGACAATTAAACTCCAATCTTTATTTCAATTCATGTATTAAGCACATTTAGCATTACTTGTATATTAGTTAACAAAGGAAACACACGTGACATATTTCATGAATGCACCTACATGCTAGCATATATTTAGGTTATTAGGTGAATATAAGTGTATCATAACATGTGATGTTGATTACTCTCGCCTCCCGTCCCGCGCCTAGGGTTTCGCTGCGGCGATTCGTTGGGCGAGCGACGGTGCCGTGCGAGTCCACCCTCCGCGGACACTGCGGCGTTATCTCTATTTGCTTTGCAGGTTCCCTCCATCCGTGATGGCGGACGAGCTGAGTGTGAGATGTGCAGGACTTTTGGTGGAGGACGAAGAGGAGGATGAAGTGGTCTATTTCAGGCATACGCAGGTACAAACAACTGGGGAACACATTGAACTAGCCCTGGTGGGGCGACTGATGACAGAAAGACCCTACAATTTCCCGGCGATGACCAGGACGCTCCTCGGAGCGTGGGGGCTTAGACGAGAGGCTACCTTCCGCCAAATCGCAAATAACATATTCGTGATCTAGTTTGTCCACTGGAGGGACAGGGAGAAGGTGATGAAGGAAGGACCATGGAACTTTGATAACAGTCTGTTGGTGGTCAAGGAGATCTGCTCCGAAGAGACGCCGGTGGAAGTCGAACTAAAGGAGTGCCTTTTCTAGGTACGGCTATACAAATTGCCGCTAGGTTACAGATCGGAGGAGGCAGTGAGGCTGATCACCATGAAGATAGGGGAGGTAAAAGAGGTTGACCAATCCAATTGGGGCTGGGATTCCTACTGCAGGGTCCGAGTGCAGGTGGACGTGACGAAACCAATCCGACAATGGTAGAAGATAAGGAATAAAGAGGGCAAGATGATCCAAATCGACATCAAATATGAGAGGCTACCAACGTATTGCTTTTTGTGTGGAATTATAGGCCATGCAGATCGAGACTGTACCAAGGAAGAAGAGGAACTGAATCAACCACGGGTTTGGGGGCCATGGGTAAAGGCGTCGCCGGTGAAACGTTGGATCAAACCAGTTGAGGAGGAACTTAGGGGGACGGCGAACCCTAAACGAGCCATCGTCTTTGTGAAGAAGCCGACGGAGGGAGTGGGGGCGGCAAGGCAGGAGGAAACCGTGCAACGGAGACACACAGCAACCACAGGGGGAGAAGAACCAAGGGTAGCAAATACACAGCAAGGCGCCGATGTAGCACGGGAGAGATAGGTCACAGACAGGGCTGTTGTGGATGCGCCGACGGGTACGGAGACGGTGGATGGAGGGCGAACGGATAACCGGGCAGAGCTTGAGGAAGAAGCGTGGAGGGAGTTTGTAGGACCTGAATACATGGATAGGGTGAGTGTGAGAGAAAAGAAGAAGGGTAAACAGAGGGAGAACAGAAACCAGACGGAAGTCCAACAGGAGAGGCTGATACTGGAGACACCACCGGAGATGGAACCACCGCTGCTGACAAACAACGAAGAGAAGGAAGGTGGAAGCTACACAGGAGCACTGTTCGCAGATGACACTACAACTGAGAGGGAGAATGAAGTCATTACAGTAGCATCACTCCACAAGGAAGACGAAAGCAGACTCATGAAGGAGGCTCAGCGCGAACCACTTCAACAGATGATCATGAATCCTTTCCACGCGGGTATGGGTAAAGTGGAGAGTAGAGGACAACGGCTTCGCTGGCGTAAAGAACAGATTTTGAGTAAAAGAAGATCAATGCAACTGAGGGGTGATGATGAAAGAACTAGTCGATGGAGGGAAGGTGACAAAAGAAACAGAGAAGAAACTATGGGGGAGATGGAGGTAGACATAGAGGAGGGTCCGGATGGTAAGAAAGGTAGAGGAGACGGATGTTCAACAATGGGAACTGGTTCCCAAGTAGCAGGCCTCGGTGCAGACCGGGTTTGCGAACAACAATGAAAATCTTATGTTGGAATGTCCAGGGGCTGGGCACCCTTGGACTGGATTCGTCTCTTCGGAATAGGTGCTGGAGAGAGATTCCCGACTTGGTTTTCATATCGGAAACCATGTCCAGAAGTCAGGAACAAGAGAAGTTGAGGAGGAGCTGTGGTTTTGAAAATGGGTTTAGAGTGGATAGCATAGGGAAGGCAGGGGGGATAGGGCTGTGGTGGAGGGGGGATATGGTGAAGGTGGTGTCGTTCTCGGATCATCATATATACGCGGAGGTGGGAGGCGATGGGGACACAGACAGGTTTGGTTTCATGGGTATCTATGGATGGGCAGCAGTGCACGAGAGACAGGCCACATGGAGTCTCATGAGAAACATTTGTGGGGCTTCCCAGCTTCCCAAAATTCTGGGGGGAGACTTTAACGAAATTATTAAAGACGAGGAAAAGCAAGGCGGGCAGAGCAGAGCTGAATGGCAGATGAGGAATTTTCGATAGGCAATAGAAGATTGTCAATTGAAAGATATGGGCTTCCAAGGAAACATCTTCACGTGGCACCGGGGAAAAAGGAAGGAAACAAGGATGAAGGCGCGCCTGGATAGATTTCTAGCTGATCAGCAGTGGTGCAACATGTTCCAGGTCATACGGGTACGACACTTCCCGATACAGTTCTCGGATCACGCCCCTATTCTTATCACAGCTACGCACTCAAGGCAGGAGGAAAAATAGAAAAAAAATTCAGGTTTGAAACTATGTGGCTTTCGGCTCCGGATTGCAGACAGGTGATTGAGAAAGCGTGGAATGAGGCGCTGGGCTGTGACTTACATGAGAGGATGACTTACTGTGGAGAGAAACTTGAAAAATGGGCTGATGATAAGTTCAATAATATTAAGAAAAGATTACAGAAGGCCGAAGAAAATTTACAAGAGGCACAGAACAGGCCGCCGGATGAGGTGATGTTAAGGGAATGTAAACGTTTAGCTGCTGAGGTCCATGAGTTGCTCAGATTACAAGAAAGCTACTGGAACGCGAGAGCTAGAGCAAATGAGATGTGGGACGGGGACAAAAACACCAGCTATTTCCACCATAAAGCGAGTCAGAGGAGAAAAAGAAATCACATTGCAGGATTGGAGGATTCCCAAGGAAGGTGGAGGCAAGAACCGGAAGAGATTAAAAAGATCACGGTTGATTTCTTTGCAGACCTATTTAAAATGTCAAATCCAATGATAGATGATCACATTTTTGACGGGGTGGATAGAGTGATCACGGGTGATGAAGCTTCGATGCTAGATAGCTTGCCGACGGAAGAGGAGATTTGGGGTGCAATCCTACAAATGCATCCCAACAAGGCTCCAGGGCCCGATGGTATGAAGGCGGTTTTCTACCAAAGTTTTTGGGCTATTGTTGAAAGATCACTCATCAATTTCATACAAGATTGGTGGAAGGGGAAAAAGAAGCTGAATGACATCAACAAGACAGACATAGTGCTCATACCAAAAGTACAACAACCAAAGAAAATTTCTGAATTCCATCCCATAAGTCTGTGCAATGTCTCCTACAAAATTATTACTAAGGTGATGGCGAACCGGATAAAACCGCTTCTCAACAAGATGATATCTGAAAATCAAAGCGCTTTTGTGCAAGGAAGGCTGATCACCGACAATGCCTTGGTGGCCTTTGAGATGTTCCACATGATGAAGAAGAAAAAGAAAGGGAAGGAAGGGATTATGGCACTCAAACGGGACATGAGTAAGGCATATGATAGGATTGAATGGGATTTTCTGGACAAGGCTATGGGGAAGATGGACCTTCCCTCCCTATGGAGGTCGAAGGTACAAGAATGCGTCTCAAGCGTCTCACACTCAATCATCATCAACGGGACAAGGACGGGAACCGTAAAGCCGACAAGAGGTCTACGCCAAGGTGATCCTATATCCCCTTATCTATTTATTTTTTGCGCTGAAATTTTCTCTCTTTCCCTTCTCAAAGCAAACAGGAATGGACGTCTACATGGAGCAAGAGCCTGTAGAAACGGACCAAGAGTATCACATCTCTTCTTTGCCAACGACAACATCCTGTTCGCGAGGGCGACCCAAGAGGAGTGCTCTTTTCTAGCTGAAATCACCAGCCAATACGAAAGAGCATCAGGACAAAAGATCAACTACAAGAAATCGGAAGTCACCTTTAGTGCAAATGTAAAACAAGACAGAAGGGAGTGTATTAAAAGGAGCCTACAGGTGCAGGAGGTAGACTGCCATGCCAAGTATTTGGGACTGCCTACGGCAATGGGGAGATCCAAGAAACAAGTATTTAGATCCATAAAGGATAGGATATGGAAGAAATTACAAGGTTGGAAAGAAAAGCTTCTATCAAAACCGAGAAAGGAGATTCTCATAAAAGCAGTCATCCAAGCCATACCGACCTACTACATGAGTGTGTTCAAAATCCCAGACGGGTTGCTAGATGAGATTTGCAGGATGATTGCGAGATTCTGGTGGGGAGTCAAAGAAGGGGAGCGTAAAATACACTGGATCAGTTGGGAAGCGCTTTGTGAACCGAAAGGCAACGGAGGATTGGGGTTCTGGAATCTGAGAGCTTTCAACCTTGCTCTATTGGCAAAGCAAGGGTGGAGACTAGCTACAAATCTAGAATCCCTCACTGGATGAGTCTTAAAAGCCAAGTACTTCCCAAGGAAAGATGTTCTGGACGCGGACGTTGGGTATGGTCCGAGCTACACATGGCGGAGTATCCATGGGGCCATGCAACATACTAGAGACGGATTCATATGGCGCATCGGTAGGGGGACGAAGATTCGCACCTTCAGCAATAGATGGATTCCCGGTCATTGTGGAAGGCTATAGGCACGACAACTTGAGGAGGGAGAGGATCGAATAGGTGATGGACACCGTGTCCAATCTTTCATAAAGCACGCGGAAGGAGCATGGGATGAGGAGCGCATCCGTAGGCTGCTGCCGTCTATACTTCACACCAGAATACTCAGCATTCCACTCAGTAACATGGAGGAAGAGGACCAACTCATGTGGGAGCATGACCCGAAGGGGGAGTTCACTACCCGGTCGGCCTACCTGTACCTCACTAAGGGCAACGGCGGTGCACCGATGGCAGAAGGGAGTGAGTGGAACAAACTGTGGAAAAAGCAGTGGCCACCTAAGCTTCGACACTTTGTTTGGAGACTTTGCAAGCAAGCACTCCCAACGATGTGTAGGTTACATAGAAGGCAGGTCACAACGACAAACTTATGCCACCGATGCAAACAGGTGGAGGAAGATGACCTACACGCGGTCCTCCATTGCGACTACGCAAAACGAGTGTGGGCTTGCGGTGGGATGGAACTGAAGGACACCACTGATCTGGTGGCCACCACCGACGATCTGCTACAGGTCCTGGTTAATCATGCAAAGGAGGAGGTGGCTGGGGAGCTGGCGAAGATGACATGGATAGTGTGGATGGCGAGGAACAAGGCTCTCTTCGAAGAAACCCCTCTTTACGAGACGACGTTGGTCGCTAGCTTCTCCAACATGGTCCGTGACTACCAGCACCACCAGAATAGGAAGAAGCGGGCGGCGGGACAAGAGGCCACACTGCCGAGAGCCAAACCGTGGAATCCGCCGGGATGGGGTGTGCTTAAACTGAACATCGATGCGTGCTGGCAGCAAGGCGCAGAAGCGACTGGAGGTGCAATCGTCCGGGACGGGCAAGGGGAGATCAGGGCCACTTTCCAACTGCAGCTTGGCCATGCTTCCTCAGCCCTCATGGCAGAAGCAATGGTGATGAGAGGATCACTGAAGGAGGCTCGCAGAATGGGGTTCACTGAACTGGTGGTGGAGACGGACAACCTGAACTTGGTCCAAGCCATCAAGGTCGGACACCGTGGGCGAGGATACGAGGATCGTGTTGTCATGCAGATCGTTACAGCTTCCTTAGACTTTTATGCTATAAACTTTTGTCATGTGTACCGAGAGGCAAATAGAGTCAGTCATCTGTTAGCCACTAAGGCACGCATGTTAGAGTTTTCCCTTACTAGAATAGATAACTTCGATTCTGAAGTCATTGTAATAGCACAAAACGATTTCGGTTAATAAAATGACTTCGGTCCCACTTTCAAAAAAAAAAACAGGTGATGTTGATTATAGAGCCTAATACAACTTAATGTGTTACATTTGTTTTCAAGAATATATATGATGGGTTACAATTGAGTTATTTGTGTTATGTGCAATAACAATATACATTAAGGTACAACTTCATCCTTGTTTGGTCAAATCTAAAGAATCAAGAATTCTAATATACTAATACAAAGATTAGAGTTTCTAGAGTGAAGAAGCTAGGTTTTGTATGTAACAACACTCCACCCATGTAAAACATATTTGTCCCCAAGATCTAATCTTTCATACACTATCAACCAACTACTCTTCACCCCATAAAAAGTTTTAACTGAATAGTCAAACTAAACAACTCAAGGACATCAAGGTCACACATACATCTTTTAGTCATGAATACTTTAGGTGTTTATATTATTCCTAGGTCATGCCTCCACTAACATCACATATCCACATAGATTTGAATTGTAGGTCCTTGTGTTTCTAACCCAACAACCCTAAGGTTCACATGAGCCTCCAAAAATTCACTAGGTACATCCTTATACAACTTAAGGAATACAAAAGGGTAGATCAACTAAACCTTTAGCACAATCCTCATCTTCCTTGTCATCCCTTCAACTCATAACTAGGGCATGCAATTTATATTTTAAATGATTCTAGGGTCTCATCATCCAAAATTCCATACATCTCTCTATTGATTTAGTTCAAGAAAACATCAATAAAATTAGAGAAACCTTTTGTACATATGGTAGTACAATGGAAAATAAGTTTTTCTTTGAGAAATCATGCGACACAAATCAAAGATGAGCTCAAAATTAATGTGAGTACCAAGTCATTTTTCCATATAAATATTGAAGATATCCTTGTCAACTACTTTAACATTCTCATGCCAAGATCCATCCTAATGAAAAACTCATAACATCCTCTAGGATATGCAACATATGACCTACATATAAGGGTGTCAGCTTATGGGTTCTATAACATTAGGGTTTACTCATCAGGATCATCATGTGTTCCTCATATGATTCTACATCTTTCTTCCATCATCTCATCTGGAGTAAACATCTCATATAGGTTCTTCACACATAGTAAGGATTCTACAGAGAACTTATGGGAAAGGATAGGAAACCTAAGGGAGTTAAAGTTGAAATAGTCAAAATTCGACTACCATGGCTCTGATACCATATTTTAAGGAGTGGGACCTGAGAGGGGATCCACTCCCTACTTAATTTGAGGAATAAACCCATATAAATCAAACATAGAAACAAGTATGCTATAATAGGTGTATTTTTTCCATTTGAGAAAATAATGGTATACAAGAACAAAATATAGAAGAAAAAATAATAATGACTATATTAAATTTCAAAGGTTTACATAATAATATCCTACATGAGGTTTACATGAAAAAATAACTTATTCATTAGAAAGAGGGATGTACAAACTATTTCAAATATATCTCCTAAGAGTATCTTTACTAATCCAAGTCCATGCCATCAATTCAGGTCCACCATGTCCTTCACCAAAGAAGTTGAAAGAATACCCCACAAGAGTGTAAAAAAAATGGATGTTGTCAACATAAAAGCTGATATGTGCATATGAATATGAATTGAGAAATATTAGTGAAAGAGGACATTATAAATTACTCAAGGCTTCCCCATTCAATAGGGATAAAGAACATCCAAATGGGTATCAAAGAGAACATTTTAAGAAGATAAAGATGATTTCCTACCTTATTCAATATCACAACAAAATATCATATGTAAGACCACTGGCATTGCTTTTGGTTGAACATGCTTTCTAATTATAATTTGATTCTTAAAACCTTAATAAAACCCTAAGATGTGTTGTGGTTTCATGTGATAATCTTAAGTTTCAAGTTTAGTCCAGTTTGGACACTGTTTGAGTAAACTATGCATATATGTGCTTGTATGGGGTTTTTAAGCAATTTACCCATATCTAGGGTTTTTCTTGCAATTTTTCACATGCTTGTTGTTCCTTACATGTTTTCATACTGTGTTTGATATAGTTGTGCTTTGGGGTCCCTTGTTTCACCTTGATTTGAGCAATGACATCTAACCTTGTGTTGAGATTAGGGTTTGCTCTCTTTGATGCCCTAACTCAATGGTTGACCTTGAGTGCGGGACCTGACGAGGTAGATAGGGTTGGCAGTCATTTAGTTTTATGATGTACCTTGGTCTCCAACATTCCTAGGTTGGTGTTCACCAAGCTTTCATGTGGTTCCTAGGGTTGGCGGTTTCCAAGCTTTCATGTGGTTCCTAGGGTTGGCTGTCATCAAGTTTTCATATCGATCCTAGGATTGGCGGCCACCAAGTTATCATGTGGTTTTTGGTGTTGGAAGTCACCAAGTTTTTCTTATGTGGTTGTTTCATTACTAAACAACATGGTTGACCTTCTTGCATGAATGATATTCTTGAATGGACGAGATGTTTGACCTTGGATACATGGCACACATGGCTTGACACATTACCCTTTCCTTTCTCTCTCACCCTAAGCCCTATATATACCTCCCTCCTTGCATTCAAACAAGTTCTTTACACATCTAGCTCTCTCTTTCTCTCTCTATATCTCTTATTCCTTGTTTCTTGGAGCTTTTCCCCCTTGCTTGGTGGACAAGGAGGAACCAAGGAAGGAGAAGCTTGGATGATCTTGCTTGCATGTGCACCTAGGGTTTGGATCCACCCTTGTTGAGGTTGCTCAGTGCTTCCTTGCTCTTCTTCTTGGTCTTGGTAAGTGAGATCTCCCTCTTTTCCATTGTTTTTCTTGCTTCCCTATCTTCCTCTCTCTTCTTCTTGGTCGGATCCATGGGGGATCTTGTGCTAGAGCTAGAAAAACACCTCTTTCTTGCTTCCTTGACCTAGGGTTTGCTTCCTTTTTGAAGAAGGAGCTATCTTGGTTGAGTGGAAAGCTCAATCTAGAGTTTCTACCTTCTTTCCTTGAGATACCTTGTTGTTGGAGCTTCATATTCATCCTAGAGGCAATTTATATGACTTCCTCGACATCTATTACTTACTCTTATCTTGCATGTACATGATATTGCCCTAAAATGTTATTCCAACTAGAAAGATGTTACCTTTGCCTAGGTTTGATCTTAGATGGTAAATCTTGAGTATATGATCCTTCTTGATGTACCTCTAAACCTGGTGCATGTTTCTTCCTTTAAGATGGAAACCCTAGACCTTGCACATGTGTATGATTCTATGAGGTTGCCAAGATGTTGAACTAATGTGGTCGATGAGATTTGTACATCCATGTTGATGACCAAGTTTTGAACATCCATGTTGGTCGCCAAGTTTTGAACCCATGTTGGTCATTAAGTTTTAAATCCATGTTTTCCACTAAGGATTTGTATCTCCATGTTTCTTGATGAGTTTTTGGTGGTCGCCAACTTTTCTAACCCTAGTAGTCTCTAAAAATTTCTAGTTGGTATAGTATGCCCAGAGAGCCAATTATATGATGATTGCAATGAGGCATATGATACTTGATTTGATAATGATAAAGGTAATTCCTTCTATTATGTCTCACTCATGAGATAATGACACATACATGATATATGTCTAAAGAATGATGTGACTCGATGACAAATGTCTTCAGGTTAATGACCTGAATAGTAAGATCATATGTATGATAAGAGTACATACATTATTGTTATGTCCCTAGTCGGATATTACTGTGGAAGCAAAATAGACAAAAATAATACAGAAGACTAGAGTGTTTGTTGGCTGATGACAGAGTCTCATTAGTCATGATATATGATATCAAGTCAAGAACACAAATATATGTTAGAGAATAGTATATCAGACAGACCCACCATGAGAGTGATACATGGATACCATGGAATGGTAGTCACAATCATCTCTAATAGTGATGGTGGTGATTGTGGTTCTTAGACCTAAAATCAGTGCACTCATCACATGTGATTGGGTACACCATCATCAAAAAAGTCCTGAAACATGGGTTGTTATAATGGTGATGATTGGGTGACTTTGACACATGGGGACTTGACAGTGAGTGATAGATATGGGATTTGTCCCTCCTACAAGGAGTATGATATCCAGGGCCCCTTGATAAGCGATATTGAGAATTATATGGCCATACTCATGTGATTCAATATATGATATGTGAATTCACATGCATCTTAGACAATATGCTCTATATCAAGGAACATGGATTGAATGTTGAAGAGGATGACGTTCCATGCCTCGAGTTCAATCTGGATGTCAGTGATAAAGGAACTATACAATCACTATAACACTAATCACATATTGTAGGTTGAAGTTGTTCTCCAACTTTTTGAGTTAATTTCATAGAAATGATGAGTTACTAGATTCTGCTCATTGCTTATGATGTCATAAGTGGTTATAAACATCCACTGCCAATGTAAATTGGAACCTGCAAGGTCACACACATATGATACCCCTAGAAGAGGAGATTGTCCATGAATGATATTTATATTGATACTAAAGGTGTTTAGGTACTCAATTAAACATGCAATTGATTGACTGGACTCGGAACTATCAAGTTCAAGTGTTGAACTAGCTAGTTAGAGTGTCAGGTCGATTGGAGACTGCATTGGCAATGTCAGGACTACCAACTGATTGGTTCACCATTGTGAGCTGATCGGCTGGTGTGAGCCAACCGACTGGTTCACTTGGTGAACCGGGCGACTCACAGTCCTGCCAACTGAGGAAATTTGGGATTTTCCAAGTTGGAAGAAAACTTTCACATTTCACTTGTTCAATTCGATTGAAATAAGGATTAATCTTTTCCTTAATTGGAAACGATTAAGGAAAGTCAATTGTAGGAAAGTCTGGGAAGTGAAACGATCGATTCACTGGGTAAACCAATCGGCTCACACTCCCAACCGACTGGTTCATTAGTGAACTAATCAGTTCACCTACCGTAGTACAAACCATTCATTGAATTTCTGAATCCTTCTACTCCCAAATAGACTGGAAACCCTGACCCTACCCTCTACTATGAATAGAGGGGTACTGGGGGCTTCTCAGAACAAACAACTTAGAACATCAGTTGCTCTGCAAAGTTGTTTTCCTCTTTGGTTCTGGTAACCGAGAGAGCCCAAGCAAGCACTACCTGATTAGGGAGGCACAACAAGGGAAGACAACTATAGAAAAGTAGTCTGAGTTTGGGAGAGCAAGTGGGTGCTAGTACATCAACAGGAGGGTCGTATCCTTCCTGCCAGTTCTTCTAGAATGGCAGGAGTTCTAGGTGGTCTGTGTGGACTATCTGTGGAGGTAGGATATGTCTTCCACTCAGGAGGACATGTCAGCCGCAGTCTGTGGTGAAGGCCAAAGTCCATGGAAAAGACCAGGAGCTGTACAGACACCGTCCAAGACATGTCATTGATGACCACACATGGCTGTGAGATATTGTCACTGGACAAGCCCCAGGACCATGTATATCTCTCTAAAATCATCCTTCCCATTCATAGTTGTTAATGTGATCTCCTGTTATGGGTTAATGACCAGTAAATTTTTTGTTTCTGTTGCCTACTCTGAGGTCATAAAATGTAATAGTGGTATCAGAGCCACGTCAACGTACTGTGTTTTGGGATAAATCGATATGATCATATGTTGGTATTATCATCATTTATTTATTGCATATGATGCGAATATTTAAAATGACTAATGTTCATATCAGACAAAATACCACATGCGACCACAAACTAATATACATATATGATATGGTATATATGCAATTGATACACGTCACCCTAAAATGATTTTGATGGTGTATGTGTAGCATGGTTATGGCTTATAAACCCTATGTGTGCTTGGTTGGTTATGGTTGTGTGCATCTCAATTTGCATACCAAGCCTCTACCTACTATTCCACATGTAACTCAAGATAACTCGAGATCCTTTCTCTTCTACCTTTGCTCCCCTCGAATGTAACTCAAGGTTTCCCAAAGATTATGTAAAAGTAGGATAGTTTATTTTTTATTACATAGAAGAAGAAGACACTCAGCACCAGATGAGACAACCACCTAGAAGACTGAGGAGGACTGTGAAGGTGGAGCCAGATCGACTAGCTGATGGTCCAACTGCTTGTTGGAGGCATCCATACATTAGAGGCCAGATCGACCAACCAATCAGCTTGGAGGTGAGCTGATCGTGTCATAGGATGAGCCGATCAACCCAGAATAGTTCAAGCACAAAGATCTTCATAAACAACAGGTTGCATATGATGTAGACCTTAGATGACTGTAATTCCTTGTGGCTCGAAGGAATTGCAATATGATGGCCATAATCATCTCTTTTATCGATATTGCATGTTTTCTTGTGGTATATAGCATGTATACCATACATACTATATAAGTGGTGATATATGTATATGTATATAAATACCAAACCCCTCAATATAATATTAAGTCTTAGATTCTTTCCATAAGAAGCACACATGAAAATCTTGATCGACAAGTGTGGGCATCCCAAGGGTGGTGCACTGTCTATCTCGTGGAAGTGTGATGGTAGTTGTGTGGGCCCGCCAAGAGAGGTGCAATCCTATCGTGTTGGCTTTTGGGTCAGGCTTACCTAAGTGGTCTTAATGAGATTAAGCACTTAGAGGCATGCAAATGACTATGGCAAAGAGTTGTGCATATCATCTATCCAAGAATTGCATGTGATGCAATTGGTAAATGTGGCCTACCTTAATAATTGATTATGGACGCTGGCACTGGGTGGGTAATAGCTCAATTGTTTTGGATCTTGGCTCATTAGAAGTTTGTATGCTACCGTCTTCTGAATTGATGATGAGGGCTATTAGTTTGAACAAAATAGTGGGAGTGATAATTAATTAAAGACCTAATCAATATCATCAACTTTATCAAATCAAACAAATAAAAAATGTTTTGAAAAGTTGCAATTTTTTTTGTAGAATCCAAATGACAAACACAAATACATTATTGTTGCGATCAGTTCATAAATGGGATAAAATTTAAATCTAGTTTGGGACTTTTGAGAAGTGTTCTCAATGGTGTGTGTAAACTCTAAAGTCCTTGAAAGACCAGAGCCAGTTGAACCACTCCAAATGTACCTAAGGCTAAAATTGGATGCTTACTTGAAGTATGACAATGATTCCTAAGACATCAAGAACCTTATGCTGAGCTATATGAACTATGAGTTGCATAAATAGCTTGAAGCATGAACATTCTTGAGATATTTATAAATCTTAAGAATCATATGAAGCGTGAAAGGTATAATGTCTTCAAAGCGATGTTTGAGTATAATTAGACAGATGGAGATCAAGTATAATCTCATATGATCAATATGATTGTGCATATAGATTAACTTTGATTTATTATAGGTCAAGAGTTGACCAAACATATGATTCTATAAATCGGTTGTGTGAATCATATAGACAGTTTATCAAATGTTGAAAATCTTGGCCAAACCACTGTCTGAAGTGCTTGGCATGTTGATGCCAAAGCATGAATGAACAAAGGATAAAACATGTGATAATAATCAACAGAGTGAAGTCCATAAACTAAAGCAAGGTAAAGAAGTGTTCTAAAGATAAGCTTAGGTCCAAGTCTTCATCACTCAAGATATGGAGAGGGGTAAGTAGGAAAGGGAAATAACCTATTTATAGGATCTCAGGAAGATGATAGAGATAGAGATCTCTACTTTAGGACCTGAGAGAACGTAAGCAAGAAACTGTGCAGAGCAAGAGTTTCTACCATTACAGTTACATTATGACTTTCATGGGCATGTAATAGAATTAGTGAATTGCTATTATATACCTGCCATCAATGAAAAACATCATACATCTTGTATGGGCAAGAGTGTTATGGACTGATGTTTCATTTTAAAGATATGATCTTTGATGGAAATGCCTATGTCTCACTAACTATACTTGATAGTTAAAGAGAAAAATGTGTGTGACACGTGTAATGAATGACATGATGACTCAAACTTGAATGCCTATAGTGATGTCATCTAGAGCGCATAAATGGGATTGAATTTCTAGAATCCGTATGATGGATATCTAGACTCTTTTGGTTTTTGAACCAATAGTGACATGCTAATCTCATTCATTGTGCAATATGACAAAGGTTCTTCACTAGATGTAGTGGGAGGATGATTATTCTATTAAGGATTATACATATTTATGTATATAGACCTTTCGGAATAAATGCTAAAGGTAATCACTAGTACTTCAATGTATTTACTAATGACCTCAGTAGATATGATAGTTTGTATTTAGTGAAATACAAACATGAATCTCTTGAAGTGTTTAAGAATATCAAAATGAAGTACATAATTATATTGGTATAAGTATTAAATTTCGATATGATCAATTTGGAGATACTTTGAACTAAGAGTTTGAGAACCTTCTGGAAGATCATGATAATGTATCATGATGGACTCCACCTAAAACACAATGATAGTGTATCAGAAAGAAGGAATCACACCTTGTTGAGTCAGTGTGTGATTACTAGCTAAATCTTCAAATTTCCTTTTGGGCACATGCTTTACACTGGGAATAAAGAGAATCACAAAATGTTGTGGAATCTCAAAGTTCCTTAAGTAACACACAAAACTCATAGTTATGGTAGAACATGCCTAGATCTTGAATGATATATGATATCTTATGGACAAGAAGGTGATGAGTTGATCATATGATGAGTCAATAGTCTACCTAGAAGCTAATGAGAGCCAGAAACTGAGATATGGATTGAATCCATGAAATACAAGATGAAATCCATGTACATCAACAAAGTATGACCTTGGTTGATCCACCTAAAGGGGTAAAACTCATAGGGTACTTTTGGGTCTTCCAGAAGAAGACTGACATGGAGGGTAATTTGGTTGCAAAGCGTGTCTAACAAGTTCAAGGTGTTGAACATGGTGAAATCTTTTCAAATATCTCAAGAGATAAGTGTCCCAATTCTTATGAAGAATAAGGAACACATGGATAGATGCCATATGCATTCACAATTGGATCTATCACGTATGAATTGATCTCTTATCTTGTATGTATTGGACATAACAAGAAAATATGAACTAATTATCTTGTATGTACTGGACATGACAAGAATATACAAACTCATCATCTTATATGTATTGGACATGACAAGAAGATATGGAATCATCATCTTGTATGACAAGATGATATAAATATCCAGTTATCTTGTATGTATTGGACATGATGAATGGATATTTGTTGAACTCCAGTAAGAGTTACTAGAATACCATGAAGGATATCTTTGTGTACTTGTGAAGTACTAAAAGGATTAGTTCTTTAGTTATGGTAATAAGGAAGAGTTGGGTGTAAAGAGTTACACAGATGCAAGCTTCTAAAATGATAAAATTGTGTTTGATCTTGGAATAAGAATTGTTAGTTGGAAATGTTCCAACATAAAACAATTGATTAATTCTACAATAAGAAGTTGAGTACCTTAGTGTTACGAACACTGTAAAGGATACTATATGCATCTAGAAGATCATATGGATGAACTTATGGGAGGTTCCGACCATTGATGACTCAATAGTAATATTGTGACAACAATGGAGCTACTAGTTAGGCAAAGGGATTTCAGATAGCATACTACAACACTTCCATCTCATATGAGTTGTCGTACAATGAGGGGATGTAAAACATGCAATATACCGACTTGAAGCAAATGTTGCTTTAATGGCCTGGGCCCACTACCCAAGGCTCTAGTAGAGTTTTAGGAATGACGACTGGTCCCACAGACTACCACTAGCCTTAACTATGCATTTTTTTCCACACTCACACGCAAGCCGGGGTCAACTTCCCGACTGGTCACCCATCCTAGTACTACTCCAAGCTGAGCACACTTAACTATGGAGTTCTTTAGTGATGGGCTCTCGGAAAAGGAGGTGCACCTTGGTGATATGGGTAGTCCAATCATTCCTTTTAAGATCATACTATCCAATGCCTCAAATCCTGGGATGTTACAATCTCCCCCACTTAGACTCTTGACGTCCTCATCAAGGCTCAACTATATGACCTCATAATCTGACCCCATTTCAGTGCAGACCCACAATGGCCCATGGACACCCAGCTCCTGATCACAGAATACCAGCGCAAAGGTGGATACGTCAACCATAGACAACCCTTTCCTACATGCCTAGACCACACAGCTCAAGACTGACATGCCACATGCCCATGCGGACCCCACCTACTGGAGGGGTTATGGCTCTGATACCATTTGTAATGACCTGGCCCATAGCCCAAGGCTCTAGTAGAGTTTCAGGAATGACGAATGGCCCCACAGACCACCACTAGCCTTAACTGTGCATTTTTTCCACACTCACGTGCAAGCCAGGGTCAACTTCCCGACGGGTCACCCATCCTAATACTACTCCAAGCTGAGCACACTTAACTATGGAGTTCTTTAGTGATGGGCTCCCAGAAAAGGAGGTGCACCTTGGTGATATGGGTAGTCCAATCATTCCTTTTAAGATCATACTATCCAAGGCCTCAAATCTTGGGATGTTACAAATGCTTACCCTCTATAAAAGCACTTGCACAGCAAAACATGATGGACATATTAAATTCACTTGGAATATGATTCCTAGGTGACTGGCTCTAAGTGCAAGTGGGAGTCTGTTGGTATAGTTTGCCCAGAGAGCCAATTATATGATGATTGCAATGAGGCATATGATACTTGATTTGATAATGATAAAGGTAATTCCATATATTATGTCTCACTCATGAGATGATGACACATACATGATAGATGTCTAAAGAATGATTTGACTCAATGACCTATGTCTTCAGGTTAAGGACTTGAACAATGAGACCACATGTATGATAATAGTACATACATTCTTGTTATGTCCCTAGTCAGATATTATTATGGAAGCAAAATAGACAATAATAATACATAAGACTAGAGTGTGTGTTGAATAATGACATAGTCTCATTAGTCATGATATATGATATCAAGTCAAACATACAAATATATGTTAGAGAATAGTATATCGGGCATACCTACCATGAGAGTGATACATATATACCATGGAATGGTAGTCAAAATCATCTCTCATGGTGATGGTGGTGACTGTGGTTCTTAGACCTAAAATCACTACACTCATCATATTTGATTGAGTACACTTTGACATAATCAAACACAGTCCTAAAACATGGGTTGTTATAACGGTGATGATTGGGTGACTTTGACACAAGGGGACTTGACTGTGAGTGATAGATATGGGATTTTCCCTCCTACATGGAGTATGATATCCAGATCCCCTTGATAAGAGAGACTAAGAATTGTATGGTCATACTCATGTGATTCAATATATGATATATGAATTCACATGCATCTCAGACAGTCTGCTCTAGGTCAAGGAACATGGATTGAATGTTGAAGAGGATGACATTCCATGCCTCAAGTTCAATCTGGATGTCAGTGACAAAGAAACTATACAATCCCTGTAACACTAATCACAGATTGTAGGTTGAAGTTGTTCTCCAACTTTCTGAGTTACTTAGGTAGCAATGATGAGTTAGTAGATTCCTCTCATTGCTTGTGATGTCATAAGTTGTTATGAACATTCACCGCCAACATAAAATGGAACCTACAGGGTCACACACATAGGATACCCCTGGAAGAGGAGATTGTCAATGAATGATGTTTATATTGAGACTAAAGGTGTTTAGGTACTCAATTAAACATACAATTGACTAACTGGAATCAAAACTATCAAGTTCAAGTGTTGAACTAGCTGGTTAGAGTGCCAGGTCGATTGGAGACTACATTGGCAATGTCAAGACTGCCAACCAATTAGTTCACCCTTGTGAGCCGATCGGTTGGTGTGAGTCAACCAACTAGTTCATTTGGTGAATCAGGTGATTCACAGTCCTCCCAGATGAGGAAATTGGGATTTGCTCGGTTGGAAGAAAACTTTCACATTTCACTTGTTCAGTTCTATTAGAATGATGATTAATCTTTACATTAATTGGAAACGATTGAGGAATGTCAATTGTAGGCAAGTCTGGGAAGTGAAACGACCAGTTCACTGGGTGCACCGATCGACTCACACTCCCAACTGACTGGTTCATTAGTGAACTGATCGGTTCACCTGTCGTAGTACAAACTATTGATGAAATTTCCAGATCCTTCTACTCCTGAACAAACTAGGAACCCTGACCATGCCCTCTACTATAAATAGAGGGGTATTGGGGGCTTCTCAGAATACACAACTTAGAACATCAGTTTCTCTACAAAGTTTTTGTCCTCTTTGGTTCTGGTAACTGAGAGAGTCCGAGCAAGTGCTACCCAACTAGGTAGGCACCACGAGGGAAAGAAAACTACAAGAAAGTAGTCTCAGTTTAGGAGAGCAGGTTGGTGCTAGTACACCAATAGGAGTGTCGTCTGCTTCCTGCCAGTTCGTCTAGAAAGATAGGAGTTCCAGGTGGTCTGTGTGGACTATCTATAGAGGCGGAAGATGTCTGCCACTCAGGAGGACACATCAGTCGCCGCCTATGGTGGAGGCCAGAGTGCATGGTGAAGACCAGGAGCTGTACAGACACCGTCCAAGACATGCCATCAAAGACCGCACATGGCTGTGAGATATTGTCGATGGGTAAGCCCTTGGACCAGGTATATCTCGCTAAAACAATCGTTCCCATTACATAGTCATTGACGCGATCTCCTGTTATGGGTAAATGTCCAGTAAACGTTTTGTTTCTACTTCCTACTATGAGGCCATAAAACCCAACATTTCTAACCCTAGTGGTCGGTGAGAATTCTAACCCTAGTGGTCGCCGATAATTCTAACCCTAGTGGTCGTTAAGATTTCTAACCCGGTCAATGAGATCTCTAACCCTAGTGGTCACCAAGAATTCTAACCTAGTGGCCGCCAAGAATTTGAACCCTAGTGGTCGATGAGAATTCTATCCCTAGTGGTCATTAAAATTTCTAACCCTAGTGGTCGATGAGATTTCTAACCCCAATGGTCGCCAACTTTTCAGACTCTATGGTCTCTATGTTTTCTCAACTCTATGGCTAGTGGGTTTTCTAATCATATGAGTATGAGTTAAGAGTTTTGGTTGTATGGAATGAGATGCTTATACTTGACCTTATGCATTCATGATCTGATGGGAATTATAAGAGCTAGGGTTTATTTTTGTGTGTTGTTTTGTAATATTAATTCAACTCATTGTTGAACCTAACCCTAATACAAATAGGTGGTGGTGGTTAATCCTACTTAGCTTCCTTGTATGGTTAGTTGTGATGAAGGAATTACTATCTCTCAATGTTGGTGTAACCCTAATATGTTTCCATATAAACATCATAAGCTCTTAAACACAATGCTATGTTAAACTTATATGTCACATTTATGGTGATGGTTTGATGAGCCTTTGGTAAGGCATGGAAAGATAATTGTTGGTTGTTACACTGACACGTTTCAATCATAAGAATGATCTTTTACTCAACTAGCCAATTCTCGCAAGTATACGTGAGTAGTTGTAGTCAAGATCGAACACAAGGAGCTTTAGCAATCAATTAAACACAACAGTTCTAAGGTTCAAAAATCTAGATCTTTCAAAGAGTGGTTTGGTTGATTGAGCTAAAATTTCAGAACTATGCAAAATAGTAAATGGATTACCAAAAGAGGGTTGATTTCAGAAATGGAAAGATCTTGGACATATGATTTCACCAACATATCATAGCATAAAAGAGGAGCACAAAATGTAAACACACTAAGCACTTGTTTTAAAGGAGAGTTGTATGTTTCACTTCACCTCTTGGTGCAAGTACAATGATCCTAACTCAAAATAACATTCTCATGTATGAATTTCGTTTTGT
Organism: Alisma plantago-aquatica; assembly: GCA_963693085.1. Lineage (NCBI taxonomy): Eukaryota > Viridiplantae > Streptophyta > Magnoliopsida > Alismatales > Alismataceae > Alisma > Alisma plantago-aquatica. The sequence continues at coordinate 852,733,480 of OY856410.1, forward strand.
ATCACAAACCTACTCCTCAAATCCATAATTTCCACTCTCGTGGTAAAGGTGGAGTTGCCAAGAGAGTACCTCCTTACTCTCCTACCTATCTTCTCAGATCAATCAAGAAACCGGTACTCGCAAGGTAGAAAAACAAGCAACTTAGCATTTAGTACGAAATTATCATGTTCCATACATGCTATGACATGGGAGCTACTCTCCCATGTCCAAGAAAAAGAGTCTACTCGTCCATGATGATGTACAACAGAAAATATGCAGAATTTTCAGAGTTTAACATAATTTAGAGTAGGAAAAGCTAATAGAACCAAATGTATAACCCAAGAAGAGTAGAATTCTGGATTGGGGACAAAATTCCACTCCTACAGTTACTCCAAACTGGACAAACTTCCCTCCTGAGAAGCTTGGTGGAGAGAAGAAGCTCTGCTGCACCTTCAAAGAAGAAAATGGAGAAGAAAAGAAGAAGAATGGTGGTTCTTTGGCAAGTAACCACCTTCTTCCACCCAAAATCACCCTCCTTTGCTCTAGACTTACTCTTGGACGAAAGAATTTCAAGTTATGACCCTTTGTAACCGCTCCATAAGTTGGTTTCATCTTTAAAAATGAGAGGAGTCGTATTTCAAATTTTCTGAAACAGACAGAGACACGACGTGTCTTCCTTGAGACACGTCGTGTCCTGGTCTTTGACAGTTGCTCCAAGTTTAAGGCACACGATGCTTCTGAATTAAAACATGTCATGTATGTTACTAGAAATACAAGAATTATCTCTGAATTCCCAAGTACACGTCGTGTCTTTGGTAGACACACCGTGTACTTTTCCTCTTCGTTTGGAGTATATGGCCAACTAGAAACACGCACGACGTGTCTTAATTCAGACACGCCGTGTGCGTTGCTGTTTCAACATAAATATAATTCTAAATGTCTGCAAGGCATGGAGAAGCCCCCAATGATGTCAGAGTTGAGTTGGGCTATCTCCAATTTGATCCTTTCCAAGCATATCTGTAATACACATAAGGCGATAAGCAAAATAACAAAAAGGTGTCAAGAATAATATGAATAGAGGCTAAATGAAAACAAAATGAATGGAATTTGTGTGTGAAATCATATAAGAAGTTGATGTGGAAAGCACACAAAAAACCCCCCTAAGCTAGAACCATTGCTTGTCCTCAAGCAAAAAGAGAACAACCACACAAATGAATAAATATTCAAGCTCATGCATGGATCAAATGAAATAAAGATGTGAAGTAAACTCAACCAACCATGTACATTAGGTTTATATTCATAGCCATCACCTCAATCTAAACATCCAAGATAGAGAAGTTTTAGTTCAACAATGGTGGTCACAAATTAAACGAAACAATCAACTAAACAACACTAAACATGATTTGGATAATCAAGCCAAACCACTAGTGGATGTACAACACAATTTTTTTTTCCAGCTATTATGGATACAAATGATGAAATCTTAGATAACTTTGACAATCTCAATTGTTTTCTCTTCTCAAAAAGATATGACAATGGATTTTGGGATTCTGGCACTCGACTGCTAATTTAGTCTTATGCCTATGTGGAGTGCTGGTTGGGGTGTTATTTTTACCCTCTTTTGATTTCTTACCACCTAACCATCATTGCCGGATTGGACCCACACTAGGCTAGCATGATATGTGGACTGTAAGCCATCTTTTATTGGGTAAAGGGATAAAAGGATAAAAGAAATGTTTGTACAACACAAGATAGTCAATTGGAAAGTTAAGTTAAAAGATTCCATTCATTGTTTTGCAAATTTTTCATTGAAAAACCGATTGTATATGCACTAAGGGTTTGACAAGAGTACCCCGTATTCTAAGTAGTGTTGTAGAGTTGATTTATTTGTTAAAATTTGAGATTGTTACATTTATTTAGCAATCAAAGATGTGAAAATTGAAAGTTTAAGCTATAATTATAAACCAAGATCATGTACATGGGGAATTTCATTTTGCATTTGATTCATGCATGATTTAGTAATTCTTTCTTATGGCCAAAAGAAGTACAAGGGACGAGATGGTTCAAGCATACAAGGTATAAGAGTTCATTCCATCACAATAGCCTCATTTCATATTAAACTTGCCATGAAAAGAAATATAGAACATGAAACATGATGAAATAAAAGACTGACATGACTAACAAAAGCAAATGAAAACAAAAACTACATTACGGGCCAGTTGCACCCCCTCCCAATCTTGAAATATGCAGTTTCCTCACTGCATCAATCAAATTCATGAAGGTAACAACCAGATACCTGTCATGGATGAAATCAAAAAGAGGGGCCAACGCCCCCATGGTCTGGCGGAAAAAACTGGCTGACAAACTCATCCTCATGGATGTCCATTGGCGTGGGCTATGGAGAAAACTTGGGCTGCTGAGGCGGTAGTGGCTGATACGGCTGCGGGATGGAGGTTTGCTTAACAAGTGCCATTTTGCTACTGACAGGCTGAGACACGACATGTTCTGAAAGGGACATGGTGTGTGCGGATGCAAAAATTTGACTGAATCAACAAAACACATGACGTGTGCATAAGGGAACACAATGTGTGTCTAGAGAATTTTCATAGTCTATAGATGGAGACAACAATTCTTGGGGAAGATGAAAAAGAGATCTAGTGGTGGTGGTGAGTTGCTGTTGCGAGGGGCGTCGCTTCACGCGGTGTAGATGATGAGGAGCAACTGTGGCTTGAAGAAGATGCTTGTGGCGTATTGAATGATGGAGAACGGCAACATATAGAGCATCTTGGAGAAGACATGCCGTGAGCAAGGGAGGACAGTGGCTGACTCGAGCTTGAAGAAGACACACCCGATGAACATGGTGACAACTGTAAGGTGTGCTAGGGCACACAAAGGATGGGGAGCAAGGGTGCTAGGGCACACGACGACTGCAGAGCTGTCACATAGCTCGAATGAGGGTGTGAATGAGAGCGGCGGCTCGTGTGCTAGGTTAAAAACATGTATTCTCATCAGAAGACACAACATGCCTTTCAAAATACATGCCGTGTGTTTTGTCAGAACTTCATTTGTGCGTTATAGGACACGTCATGTTCCAAGAAGTACATGGCGTGTCCTAATCCAAAAATTCAAAATGCCCCCTTTTCACTGATAACTACATGGTGTGTCCAAATAAAGACACGTCATGTTCATTTCTAGATAACTTATGCTTCCCTTTTCTACTGCGGTACACGTTGTGTCTAAAGGTGGACACGGTGTGTTACTTTCTAGATCGAGTAATACTTTGTATCTACTGGACCGTGACATAGCATGTGTTTTTCTGACACATCGTATACCTAGATATATGGATCGACTTCTGTGTTTCTGTGACCAATGACACGCCGTGTCTTTTAAAGACACATCATGTCTTCTATAGTTTCTGCAAAAAAACAACTTCTTGTCAGCACATAATTAATGATAGATATGGCAATAGAATTGTCTAAGGTATTACATTCATCCATTACAAGCTTATTTATGAAACTAAAGAGTGTTCTTGACTCAAATAACTAAAAAGAAATATATCCTAATGTGGGTTCAAATCCCATGAGGTTCTTCATTTAGAGTCTGGAGTGAGACTCTTCATTCTTTTCATCAAGCATCTTGAAGGGAGCAAGATGCTCCCTTGTCAACTTCATCTCCAGAGGTATATAGCTTGCAACATTTCCCATTTACTTTGAAAGCTCCATAATTGACTTGTATCTCAACAACTCCATATGGAAATATCTTCAACACAAGAAAAGAACCTAACCACTTGGACTTTAGTTTTCCTGGGAATAGCTTGAGTCTCGAGTTAAAAAACAACACTTTGTATCCTTCTTTGAAGTCTTTCCTGTGGATTCTTTTGTCGTGCCAAACATTTGTTCTTTCTTTGTAGAGCTTTGCATTTTCATATGCATATAGTCGGAGCTCTTCTAGTTCTTATAGCTGCAATAGATGCCTTTCACCAACCTTCTTCATGTTGAAGTTTAAGAACTTGATAGCCCATAGAGAATGGTGTTGTAGCTCCAACGGAAGATGATAAGATTTACCATATATTTGCTTAAATGGAGTTGTGACTATGATGGTTTTATAAGATGTCTGATATGCCCATAATGCATCATCTATCTTCAATGCCCAATCCTTTCTTGAGCTAGACACTATCTTTTCTAGAATGCTTTTCAACTATTGGTTGGAGACTTCTACTTGCTCGGAAGTTTGAGGATGATAGGGTGTAGAGACCTTATGAGTGACTCTATACTTAGATAGAAGGTTATTGAATTGCTTCTCAACAAAATGTGTGCCTCCATCAGAAATTACAGCTCTAGGAACTCCAAACCGAGGGAAAATGATTTTCTGAAACAGCTTGATTAAAGATTTTGCATCAGGTGCTTGGGTTGGAATGGCCTCAACCCATTTAGAGACGTACTCACAAGCAACTAAGATATAGTTATTGCCACAAGAAGATGGGAATGGTCCCATATAATCAACTCCCCACACATCAAATACCTCAATCTCCAAGATAGAGTTAAGTGGCATATCATCGCGTCTAGATATTCCTCCAGTCCTTTGGCATTTATCACAAGCTTTGACAAATAAATTGACATCTTTGAACAATGTTGGCCAATAGAAACTGGCCTAGAGAATCTTTAATGCAATCTTCTCTCCTCCAAAGTGACCTCCGTAAGGAGAGGCATGACATTCAGAAATGATAGTGGTAATCTCTTCTTTAGCAACACACCTCCGAATGTGTCCATCACTCCCATGTTTGAACAACAAGGGATTGTCCCAATAGTAGAACTTTACATCATGGAAGAACTTATTCTTCTGCTGGTATGTCAAATCTGGCGGAAGCTGTCCTGCAGTAAGAAAATTTGCAATGTCTGCAAACCATGGTGCTTGTGTGGATGATAATGCATAAAGCTTCTCAATAGGAAAAATGGTCCTCAATAGGCAATAACTCTCCATCATCTGTAGTCAACCTAGAAAGATGATCATTAAAATTATTCTTTGTCCCCTTCTTATCTCGAATTTCAAGATTAAATTCTTGTAGAAGCAATATCTAGCAGATGAGACATGGTTTGGCATCTTTCTTATTGAGCAAATACTTTATGGCAGCATGATCTATATACACGATTACCTTAGATCCTACCAAGTACTATTTGAATTGTCAAAGGCGTACACTATATCAAGCATCTCCTTCTCAGTGGCTGTATAATTGATTTGTGCCCCATCTAAGGTTTTGCTTGCATAGTATATGGCATGAAACCTCTTATCTTTCTGCTGTCTAAGAACTGCCCCAACTGCATAGTCACTCGCATCACACATTAATTCAAAAGGAGCACTCCAGTCTGGTGGTTGGTTTTTTGGGGCTGAAACAAGAGCTTCTTTGAGCTTGTTGAAAGCTATATGGCAGTCATCATTGAATATGAATTCAACATCCTTTGCTAGTAAAGAACATAATGCCTTTGCAATCTTAGAGAAGTCTTTAATGAATCTTCTATAGAACCCTACATGACCAAGGAAACTATGTATGTCCTTGACTAAAGAAGGAGTAGACATCTTCTCAATAGCTTCCACCTTAGCCCTGTCAACCTCAATACCCTTGTTAGATACAACATGGCCTAATACTACACCAGATTGTACCATGAAATGGCACTTCTCCCAATTTAGTACTAGGTTAACTTCTTTGCAACGAGATAAGACTAATGCAAAATTGCATAAACATTGATCAAATGAATCTCCATAAATGCTAAAATAATCCATGAAAATTTCCATTATCTTTTCAATAAAATTGGAGAAAATAGCCATCATGTATTGCTAAAACATTGTAGGAGCATTGCAAAGACCAAAGGGAATGTGACGGTAAACATAGGTTCCATAGGTGCATGTAAAAGTGGTTTTCTCTTGGTCAGGAGGATATATAGGAATCTGGAAAAACCCAAAATACCCATCCAAGTAAAAAAAATAAGAATGTTTTGGAAGACGTTCATGCTTCAAGTCAATAAAAGGCATGGAAAAATGTTCCTTGTGAGTCTCTTTGTCCAAACGCCAGTAATCAATACACATACGCCAACCTGTAACTATACGTGTTTGTATCAACTCATCATTATCTCCCTTAATTACAATTGCACCCCCTTCTTAGGTACCACATGAATGGCACTAACCCAAGGGCTTTCACTTATAGGATAAATAATACCAACATCAACCAACTTAAAAATTTCCTTTTTAACCACTTCAAGCATGTTTTGATTTAAACGTCTAGGTGGTTCAATAGTGGGTTTATCATCATACTCCATGTTTATTCTATGCATGCAAATGGAAGGATTAATGCCTTTTAAATCATTAATAGAGTAACCAATGACATCTTTATACAAATGCAATTCAACAAGCAGTTTATTTTCTTGTTCATTGGTTAACTCATCATTGATTGTGACAGGAGAAGTAGAATCAGAGTAAAAAAATGCATACCTCAGCCCTGGTGGAAGGGATTTAAGTTCTACTTTTCTCCCAACTACATTTTCCTTGGCCTTTTCATCAACAAGTGGAGTGTCTTCATTAATAGCATTTGATTTATCAATAGAAAGTACTCTAGATGTAACGACCCCGCCTCTCGGTAACCCCCAATTAAGGGAGACCGAAAGGTCGGTGCCGTTATCCAATTAACAGGATCAAAGGTTCAACAAATAATCAATAACAATTATGAAATTCTAATAACTATCTGAAATTTGGTATAAAATTAAAACTTCACTTACCTTTGAAAACCTTGGGAATCTATCTATCCAAGCTTGAATCCACTCTAACTAATCCTCCTTGCACTTTATGTTTTACTTTCACAATGTGTCACTTTACTGTTTGTTCTTTCAATTGTTGTTCCTAAAATGCCGACAAACAAAACGTCGGTCTGTATGTGGGAACAACCAAAATCTTGCAAATATGGCTAGCAATTTAATAATCATAATCAAATTATTTAACAAGCCAATTTACACTTTTCAGTATGACATTCTCCACCGCTTTTTCCCTAACCCTGGCATACCCACCTTAGGGTGCCCTTTGCCAATGACTTATGGCCACCTTCTCAATCCCGAGCTTGGTGCATGGGGGTCACCACTCATAGTTCCCACTAGTCATGCAATATCATAGGCCACCTTCTTGGTGCCTGGGGTCACCACTCAAGGTGTCCATTGGTCTACCCATCTGGGCCTGACCTTTGGCATCATCCATCAGGGTGGCATGTAGGTGCGAGAATACATACTTCTATTATTAATGTGATAATCATAGTGACTTTATGATTTGCAAGTATGAACATCCAACAGATAATTTGCATTCAATGCGATTAACCATCCGGAAAATCCTCGGGAAACTAAGGCGGTTATCCATAATTAACCACATACCTGTTAAGCAGACTTGAATGTAGAAATAACTCAATCAAGCAGGAAATCAAGCAAGAACACACACAACTTGTTCCTGAAAAAGGCATTCAATTTCTCTATTATTAATCATGTCATCATGATTCATTAATTCTAATGGTTTCCTAGGTTTATAGTCCTTTTTAGGGTTTTGACCAGAATTAGGGTTTCACTTTCTCTTTATTACTTTTACCTTACTTTTATCAAATATCCATCAAACCCTAATTTTCTTGCCTTATTTTCCATTAAGGTCCTAGAGATCTAGTTTGAACCGTATAAACCCAAATTTTCAGATTACTATATCCTTTCTTTTCTTCTTCTCCAATTTAGGGTTTCTAAACTTGTTAATCAACATATTGAGTTAAAAACCCTAAACTTGTAATTCTATCATCAAAATAGGCTAATAACCATCTAAATCATTAAACAAGTTAACCATACTCAAATTAACCTAATTTCAAGATTAAACATATCTTTTATCAATCATTAGGGTTTCTAATCATAAATTAATCCCTTTTCTATTCAAAATATGTACTTTTACAAAAAAAGAGCGAAATTAGGTTCTCAAACTATTTTTAATGTTTTCCTCATATTTTTCTAAGAAACTTTCATATTTTAACTTTTCCCATCCGAGCTTCCTATCAAAAGATACATTTTTTTCCCAAGAAAAGCCTTTTTCTAACTTAATATGATTATAGAGGAAAATACCAAAAAATAACGGCCGCTCGATCTGTATTCCGGTGGTCCACTCCCCTGATCTGAAGGCAATGGTTCCATGCGTGTAAAAGAAAGCTGCTCCTGCTCAGGAGCGTTGGATCTAGTCAAGACCATCATGGACCACGATCGGACGATCACTGGTTATCTTCTTCCTTCGATCGCGCGCATAGGGGCAGTCAACTCCTCGGTTGACTTAGAGCTCTACGCCACCAGCAAAAGAAGGAAGATGCTCAGAAGCTCCGCCGTCGCCGCCCGAACCCGAAGAGCCGCTCAATTGTCCACACAAACTCGACCTTTGCTTCGAACTACTAGCCAGAGTTCCGCCGTGTCTTGCTGGTTACAGAGGGATAGGTCAAGGGAGAACGGGCAATTGAAGGTGTCGTTGCATTTGTCGTCGCACTCCGCAGCAATTGGGGTAGGTTCTAGGTCTGCTGGTACCCTCAGGTACCCTCCCCTTATATAGGGTTGCACTTGGAGAGTCTGTGAAATTGGGGGTTTCTTCCCTCGTCAACGACAGCCCACAAAGTTTGGGTCTAGATCCTTCAGAAGGATCTCCCAAAACTGATGGACTTGTTAGTTCATCGAATCCTTGTTTCCAAATCGAGAAAAATGAATTCTTAGTTCGCCTCCCAGTCCCACTGGGACTCGAGGTAGATGATGCCTGATGGCCCTCAGATCCGTGGTCCCCCTGGACCACGCGGTCATCTGACGGCGAGCATCGTTTCCCTCCTTGATATTATCAAAAAAACGAATTAAAATGGTATTCTAACTTGATAACTTGGAAAATCCATTTCTCTCTCTTTGTTTAACATTTCCTTCTCATATTTTAGGGAAAACTCCATATTGGCATTATCTAACCATCCATTAAATTTGAAGGTTAAAAATCAACGGTTGAAAGTGCTTTCTTCCCATCCAAGTTATTCACTAATTAACCCAATTTTAATTAGTATTTCTTTTCCTTTTGCCATTATCTTGTTATCTTGGGTCCCTTGGACCTCAAGAAATACAAAAGGCACGGATTTGCATATTGGGAAATACCTATTTGCCTTTATTCTTTTATTTATGTCTATTTCACATATTCCCCTTATTCTTTTCATTAAAATATCCCTTTTTGAGGATTCCTCTCTATCTCTTTTATCATTTTCCTTATTGGAATTCCTTTTAACATTAGAAATCTCATGGATACGAAAATCCATCAAATATAACTCAAATATACTTATTTTCCTTATTTAATCATTATTTCCAATTTCTTTCTTAATAAAGAAATATCTAATTGATCTTTTCTTCTCATATTGCGTTCTCTATGCAACTTTGGACTCCTTGGAACCCATGGACCCCAAGAGGCACGAAATCCACCTTTGGATTATATTATTTTTCCTTCTAGAGGCTTCCACATCTTTCTTTTCTCAATTTCTCAATTATTTATTAACTAATTGAATTTCCTTGTTATTGGGCCCAATAGCCAATAAAGTCCATAAAACAATCATCAAGGATATTGTAAATGAAATCCATTCATTCAAAATAGATTATATCATTATTCATTCAGATATCTTTAATATGAGAAATTACATTTCTCTTCCAAAGGAACCCAAAAATTGGGGTTGTAACAACCTTCCCCTCTTATAAGAATTTTGTCCTCAAAATTCCATCAAGCAAGCAAAATAGGATAAGCCTTTCTTGTGTCCATCATGGATCCCATTTGGCTTCACCCTTTCCATGGTGCTTCCCAAGAACCTTCATTATCTCATATTCTTCCATCTGAGTTCTTTCTTACCTTGGTATATCGTACCCTCATAGGTGACTCAGGACATTTTAGCCTCTCAAAAGTTGAATAGGTTCAGGGCTCAACACATGGCTTGGCTACCTCACATGGTGCCCTATATCAGACTCATGCAACACATCATTTTATCCTGAGGGGTAAGGTTACACAACCATCTCCACCAATCCATCTCAAAGGGACCCATATATCGGGGACTCGACTTTCTCAGCTATAGCTTAGAGGGGTCGGATTTTCACATCACATATTCTCTCACAGTGAACTGCATGTCAGTCTGCTTTGCATCAACTTGTGACTCATGTCCCCACTGGGCTCTCTCTTGGCCATTGCACGATCAAAGCGACTTCATCTGCACACACTATGGTTCTTTTCTGACCTTCGCGAGGCCTCCTTCACCAAGATCATCATAATGAAGTGGTCAACGACACAACCTCCCTATAGAACTTCTTGCATCCCGATAAAGGCTATGGTGGTTAACATCACATCTTAAGAACTGTCTCTATGTATCACACTAAATGAGCACACATGCCCTCATCAGACCCTCTAGTCTGGATCATACTGTCCATTAGTATGGGGTGATAGACTGTACAAACACTGAGCTCTTCATGTATCTTCTTCCACCTCATGGAAGTGAACCTTTAGGTCACATCAAGAACTTTTGAGTTCGCATCATGGTTGAACCATCTCTTTTCATATGTAGTTCAACCAGATCTGTCCCTTGGCAGAACTCTTCCTTTCTCATGTCATCTAGGTAAGGTGATCTACCATAACCCATATTGTATCTTGACCTTCTTAGTCTAGGAGAGACTCACAACATCCATAGTGATGAACTCCCATTCCCTCTCGAGAACTCTTTATACTTTATATCCCTGTAATGGGTTAATGGTGTTCATCCTTCACCTCCTGGCTTGTATGGCCACATGCTACATGCAACTTTGTTCTAAGCATCTAGAATGCTACCATCACTTACTACCTTCGTCGTACGGTATATCATGATTTCCTGTATCGCCATGATTCCTCAAGTCTGATTTCTCAGAAACCCTAAACCACTCCATTCAGGGTTTTATCACCTTCCTTTTCATAGTTTCCTATCTGAGGTTCTACAACCATCCTTTCATTATATCATGGACTAGGCTGGCTAGCCAAACAATCATTTACTTGATTAACCGCTATTGATACATCTGGGTGTTAGCCAATCTTATCTCTTTTTCTCAACTTAAGGTTAGCCTAACAACCTCAACTTCTAGCCTCTAACTAACTAGGCAGCTATATCTCAACCAGAGCATTTATTACCACTTCACCTTCCTCCAATGTTAGGTACAGTTGAAGACATACTCTTCCATGTATTCACTTATCATCTCAAACTCGAATTATAAGTCTATCTTCATTGAGAATACTTTGAGCTCATCTCCTTGATGATCAAACTCAACTTTGTATAACTTGCAAATTCCACCTAGCTCATGATAAAATATTCTCACAAGATGATTTCCTTAATACCTTATCGTTTTTACCTGTCCATGTATCATTTGCTCCACAAGGGTATGGTATCATCTCTATCCTCATACCTTGTAGCAATGTTCCAACTCACCTCATCTTTATCCTTGGTGTATGACATGCGTATTGTCCTATCTCTCACTCCCATAATAAGAAGAAATAAGCATTTGGCGGCAATCCAAATACAGAGTTCTTCCCATTTCAAGAGTAGAGATGGTACATCCCACCTTGCCAGTACACCTTCAAATCTAAGTTGAAACGTGCAACTCATGTCTCCACATCACAAACATCATGATATCAAAAATTATTTCCATGGGAAAACTGGTCTCGAACCTACTTGGGTCACTACACAATCCTTTGTCATCTCCTCTAGGTCTATAGGGTGCCGACACTTTTGGGGTCATTCCTCTTCCCTTATGCATCCAGAGAGTGCCCTACTCATCTGCCCTTTGGGCCCCATGGGTTCATGAAGGTGATCAATCTCCTAACCCATGGCCCTCAGACAATGATAGCTGTTACCTCCTGACCCTATGGTCATGTGCAACTAGGGAATTAGGCAACTCCTTCTTCCATCGGTCTTATCCCTACCTGACCCTAGGATATACTTAGGATTCCATTATAGTACATGTTCAACTTAGTACCTTACCCAAGCCTTCATCATCTCTCTCTGCATTCACGACTGACTTTCATCCCTTCATAGGGGTTATGGCAACCTGCCTACCTTGGTCAGGCCCCATACCGGTTACCTCCATGGTAACACATCCACATGCACTTAGAGATGGTTATCTATAGGTCTACAAGTTCATTCTCATACCACATACTTTTCACTTAGCTTCTCAAGATCCTATGAAACCTCTTTAGGTCACCTCAAAACCAACAGAACTGGTAAACTCCCTACCAAAGGGTCGCTCTCCCAGCATGGGAGGAAACTACACCTTGATAACAAAAGTCACAAGCATCCTTAGGGTTTACATTCTCATGAGCATGCATAACCCAACAGCTACTAAGGCACAAGCAGACCACCTATTAACTATGCTAGGTCATACTTGTTCTCTTTCCTCAACATTAGATCAACTTAGCTGTGAGGGGTTCATCAAACATACCTTTAACTTAAGGGATTTCCTTTACCTCTACACACGAGGAGTACCATGCTCGAAACTATAGAGACACAAATCTCATCAGGAGCATCGGATACACTGCTTTCCCTCTTAGGCCTAGGAACCCTAGGTTCACCTCTGGATATCCAACTACATGCTCAAACTCTTAACCACAAATCAAACACGTCCAAGGTATGTCATGTACTCCCATGATCCTTTTATATGAGTAATACCTCAGAGTCGAGTCCTCTTCAAGGACAACCAACTAGGTATAAAGCCTCACAACCGGTTACTTAAACCTCCTCAGGGTCTAAAGTACTCTTTATCTCATCCAGCAGGTAATCACTTATACCATAGGTACTAGAAGAATCATCCTCTCTCTAGAGCTAACTCCACATCTAGCCATACTACTGGAGGTCATCTCTCCATGAAGGATCAAGCTCATAGGTATACCTCTTCATGGGTGAAGCCTATGCCCAACTCATATTTGGCTCAAGATTATACCTAGCCCTTTATGCTCATCCCATAAGCCATCCATCATGCATACTGGATAGAGTTTCAACCTACTGTATTTCACTGACGTACTCTGGGTGCAAGCTATACCCTACCTGCAACAACCCATAAGGTTTCTATAGGTTCTTCTCTAACCTCATCCCCGAAGGATCCACCTTTCGCTCAAACATGCACGAACCTTCCCAGGGTTGGGTTGCCATAGGTACTTGATCATCTAACCTCTCAGGGCTCATATGGCTTCCAAGGCATGTATATCCAAACACCTGGTCTACCATGACATATAACTCATCATGTCATCTCTCTCTCTAACCCTCGCTTAGGGTTAGGGTTACCATCATCCTCAAAGGATGTGCTAGGTCTATACTTTTAATGGAGTTCTCTACTTCCAGGACTAACTCTCTCTACTCATCCTCTCTCTTCAGGTCTCTCCTGAGGGCAATGACAACTTATGTCATACAACCTAAGCATGTATCTATTCTTTAGTTTGCTCTTAATCTATTAAGCTTATGTCCATGACATCTTATTTACATGCTTTTCATTAATTTGGTGGAGGATACCTTAATCCTTATCAACCTTACCCATACCTCAAGAGGGTGAGGAGAAGAGAGGAAACCCTAATCCTTAAGGTCCTTAATAGAATTTGAGTTGAGAAGGGATGAACAAGATGAGAGAGTCCTAAAGGTATCTTATTTCGAGTCATATCCCAGGACATCGGCCAGGTAGTCACACAATCCGGGAGTCCTCGTATTCCGACTAGCGGTGCGGAGGAAAATCTTGTCAGCCCCCGGAAGTGATCCTTTTCTAGACACCTCAGTCTTTCAGACACTCCTCTAATAACTCCCTCGGTTCTATGGAATTTGTAAAATTTAATAATTATTAATGATTAGATGGTGAACCTACACTCTGATACCAATTGTAACAACCCCGCCTCCCGGTAACCCCCAATTAAGGGAGACCGAAAGGTCGGTGCCGTTATCCAATTAATAGGATCAAAGGCTCGACAAATAATCAATAACAATTATGAAATTCTACTAACTAACTGAAATTTGGTATAAAATTAAAACTTCACTTACCTTTGAAAACCTTGGGAATCTATCTATCCAAGCTTGAATCCACTCTAACTAATCCTCCTTGCACTTTATGTTTTACTTTCACAATGTGTCACTTTACTGTTTGTTCTTTCAATTGTTGTTCCTAAAATGCCGACAAACAAAACGTCGGTCAGTATATCGAAATATACTGGTATGTGGGAACAACCAAAATCTTGCAAATATGGCTAACAATTTAATAATCACAATCAAATTAATTAACAAGCCAATTTACACTTTTCAGTATGACATTCTCCACCGCTTTTGCCCTAACCCTGGCATACCCAACTTAGGGTGACCTTTGCCAATGACTTATGGCCACCTTCTCAATCCCGAGCTTGGTGCCTGGGGGTCACCACTCATGGTTCCCATTAGTCATGCAATATCATAGGCCACCTTCTTGGTGCTTGGGGTCACCACTCAAGGTGTCCATTGGTCTACCCATCTGGGCCTGACCTTTGGCATCATCCATCAGGGTGGCATGTAGGTGCGAGAATACATACTTCTATTATTAACATGATAATCATAGCGACTTTATGATTTGCAAGTATGAACATCTAACAGATAATTTGCATTCAATGCGATTAACCATCCAGAAAATCCTCGGGAAACTAAAGCGGTTATCCATAATTAACCACATACCTGTTAAGCAGACTTGAATGTAGAAATAACTCAATCAATCAGGAAATCAAGCAAGCACACACACAACTTGTTCCTGAAAAAGGCATTCAATTTCTCTATTATTAATCATGTCATCATGATTCATTAATTCTAATGGTTTCCTAGGTTATTTGTCCTTTTTAGGGTTTTGACCATAATTAGGGTTTCACTTTCTCTTTATTACTTTTACCATACTTTTATCAAATATCCATCAAACCCTAATTTTCTTGCCTTATTTTCCATTAAGGTCCTAGAGATCAGGTTTGGACCGTATAAACCCAAATTTTCAGATTACTATATCCTTTCTTTTCTTCTTCTCCAATTTAGGGTTTCTAAACTTGTTAATCAACATATTGAGTTAAAAACCCTAAACTTGTAATTATATCATAAAAATAGGCTAATAGCCATCTAAATCAATAAACAAGTTAACCATACTCAAATTAACCTAATTACAAGATTAAACATATCTTTTATCAATCATTAGGGTTTCTAATAAAAAATTAATCCTTTTTCTATTCAAAATATGTACTTTAACAAAAAAGAGAGAAATTAGGTTCTCAAACTATTTTTAATGTGTTCCTCATATTTTTCTAATAAACTTTCATAATTTAACTTTTCCCATCTGAGCTTCCTATCAAAAGATACAATTTTTTTCCAAGAAAAGCCTTTTTCTAACTTAATAGGATTATAGAGGAAAATACCGAAAAATAATGACCGCTCGATCTGTATTCCGGTGGTCCACTCCCCTGATCCAAAGGCAACGGTTCCATGCACCTAAAAGAAATCTGCTCCTGCTCAGGAGCATTGGATCTAGTCAAGACCATCATGGACCACGATCGGATGATCGCTGGTTATCTTCTTCCTTCGATCGCGCGCATAGGGGCAGTCAACTCCTCGGTTGACTTAGAGCTCTACACCACTAGCGAAAGAAGGAAGATGCTCGGAAGCTCCACCATCGCCGCCTGAACCCAAAGAGCCGCTCAATTGTCACACAAACTCGACCTTTGCTTTGAACTACCAGTTGGAGTTCCGCCGTGTTTTGCTGGTTACAGAGGGATAGGTCAAGGGAGAACGTGCAATTGAAGGTGTAGTTGCATTTGTCGTCATGCTCCGCAGCAATTGGGGTAGGTTCTAGGTCTGCTGGTACCCTCAGGTACCCTCCCCTTATATAGGGTTGCGCTTGGAGAGTCTGGTGAAATTGGGGGTTTCTTCCCTCATCAACGACAGCCCACAAAGTTTGGGTCTAGATCCTTCGGAAGGATTTCCCAAAACTGATGGACTTGTTAGTTCATCGAATCCTTGTTTCCAAATTGAGAAAAAAGAATTCTTAGTTCACCTCCCAGTCCCACTGGGACTCGAGGTAGATGATGCACGATGGCCCTCAGATCCGTGGTCCCCCTGGACCACGTGGTCATCCGACGGCGGGCATCGTTTCCCTCCTTGATATTATCAAAAAAACGAATTAAAATGGTATTCTAACATGATAACTTGGAAAATCCATTTCTCTCTCTTTGTTTAACATTTCCTTCTCATATTTTAGGGAAAACTCCATATTGGCATTATCTAACCGTCCATTAAATTTGAAGGTTAAAAATCAACGGTTACAGTGCTTTCTTCCCATCCAAGTTATTCACTAATTAACCCAATTTTAATTAGTATTTCTTTTCCTTTTGCCATTATCTTGTTATCTTGGGTCCCTTGGACCTCAAGAAATATAAAAGGCACGGATTTGCATATTGGGAAATACCTATTTGCCTTTATTATTTTATTTATGTCTATTTCACATATTCCCCTTATTCTTTTCATTAAAATATCCCTTTTTGAGGATTCCTCTCTATCTCTTTTATCATTTTCCTTATTGGAATTCCTTTTAACATTAGAAATCTCATGGATACGAAAATCCATCAAATATAACTCAAATATACTTATTTTCCTTATTTAATCATTATTTCCAATTTCTTTCTTAATAAAGAAATATCTAATTGATCTTTTCTTCTCATATTGCTTTCTCTATGCAACTTTGGACTCCTTGGAACCCATGGACCCCAAGAGGCACGAAATCCACCTTTGGATTATATTATTTTGCCTTCTAGAGGTTTCCACATCTTTCTTTTCTCAATTTCTCAATTATTCATTAACTAATTGAATTTCCTTGTTATTGGGCCCAATAGCCAATAAAGCCCACAAAACAATCATCAAGGCTATTGTAAATGAAATCCATTCATTCAAAATAGATTATATCATTATTCGTTAAAATATCTTTAATATGAGAAATTACATTTCTCTTCCAAAGGAACCCAAAAACTGGGGTTGTACCACTAGAATTTTCAGGTTCATTATTTGTAATCTCATCATCATCATAGTAGTTCAGTATCAAATTAGCAACATCATGATCTTCTTCAACAAAAGAATCCATAGTGTCTATAAAACACAATTCTTCTACTCTTGAAGGTGCCTTCATAGCATCATGTACAGAAAACTCCATGGCTTCTTCACCAACTCAAAGTGTAAGTTTGCCGTCTCTGGCATCAACAAGGAATCCAACAGTTCTAAAAAAGGGCCACCCAAAGAGAATGGGATAGGAAGGAGTTTCTACCATGTCTAACACGACAAAATCAAAAGGAATATAGAATTTACCAATTTGCACTAACACATCTTCCACAATACCTTTGGGATATTTGATGGAATGATCAACTAGTTCAATAGCCATCTTTGTAGGTTTTCAATCTCCAAGATCTAGCTCCTTCCACAAAGTAGATGGAATAAGACTAATGCTAGCTCCAAGGTATACAAGACCTTTGTCAAATGTGGTGTTGCTAATATTGCATGGTAGAGTGAAGGCTCCCAAATCATCTAGCTTCTCAGGAAGTCTGTTTTGAATGATAGAACTGATTCTCTCAGAAAGCATCACGATTTCAATGTGGTCCACCTTCCTCCTTTTGGTGAGGATGTCTTTTAGAAACTTGGCATAGGATGACATCTCTACTATAACTTTGAATAGAGGATGGTTTACATGGAGTTTGTTTAAGATATCAATGAATTTCCTGAACTTTGAATCCTCCTTCTTGTTGACAAGTCTTTGTGGGAATGATGCATTGGCTTTATAAAGAGGTGGTACCTTAGCTGTACCTTTACCTTTGTCTCAAATAGGGGTGTCAAGCTTCTCTTCATCAACGATCTCAACACTCTTCTACTTGGGTGGAGAAGGTCTTTGGATTTCAATCCACTCCTCAAGGTGATAGCATTTGCCTGCTATCTTGGATTCACATCTGGTTGGTTTGGAAGAGAACCATATTGAGTGTTCTTTTGCTGTACTAAGGCCTGTTTGGCAATTTGATTCTCCAACATCCTTGTATGAGTGGAAATTCTATCAAATTTTATGGAGAGTTGGGCAATTGCATCTTTTAAAAGATTGTCATTGCCCCTGAACTCTTCATTTTGCTGTGCTTGAGTGGAAATAAAATTTTCCATCATTACCTCCAAGGAAGAACTTTGGGGTTGTTGTTGCTGTTGGTAACCCCTATTGTTGTTGAAACCCAGCGGATTCCCATTGCTTTTCCGGTTGAAGTGTTGTTGCTGCTGTGGTTGCTGCTACCCTTGTTGAAATTTCTGACCATTGCTTGTGTTCCGGTAAGACAAATTAGGATGATCTCTCCATCCCGAATTGCAGGTGTTGGAATAGGGATTGTATTGCTTGTTCCCCTGTATCCCAACGACATTCAATTGCTCTTGGTTGTCTTAATTCATATTAGGAGAAAAACAAATAGAGGAAGTATGTCTGGAAAATCTACAAGCTTCACAAATTACCTCAGCTGCTTGGAGTTGCATGTTAGTCATATTCTCAAACTTTTATGTAAGGACATCAATCTTGGCTGCAATCAAATCAACTACATCAACACTGTGCTTTCCTCCTTGATTTCCAATTGAAGAACCCAATGTAGAAGATGATTGTGCTTTTCTATCCGACCCCCATTGGCAGTGGTTGAGCTCTATGTCTTCAATGATATCATAAGCCTCCCTGTAAGACTTATTCATTAAAGCTCCATTAGTTGTGGCATCCAGTGTCATATGGGTGTTGTAGAACAATCCATTATAGAATGTTTGGAGTAGCAACTAATTGGTCAATCCATGGTGATGGAAAAGGCATTGCAGGTCCTTGAACCACTCCCATGTGTCATACAAAGTTTCTCCATCAGATTGAGAAAAGTTTGTAAGCTGATTCCTTAGTTGAGCTATCTTGCTTGGCGGGAAATACTTTGCAAGGAAAACATTTAAAAATTGATCCCAGCTTTTGATGGACTTCTTAGGAAGGGATAAAATCCACACCTTGGCTCTATCTCTCAAGGTGAAAGTGAACAACAATAGCCTTACTCCATCGATGGATACACCATTGATTTTGAAAGTGTTCATATACTCCAAGAATTTAGCTACATGAAGATTTGGATCTTCATTAACGGTACCCCCAAAGTGGTTTTGCTGGATCATCTACATCATTGAAGGAGCTATATAGAAGTTGTTCGCTTCCATTGTAGGTATATCAATGGCTCCACAAATGTTTGTGGCAACCAACATGGCAAAATCCTTCAAAGGACGATCGTCCTCCATGGTTGGATCTTCTTGTGAAACTTCTTTAAAGGATGAAGAAGATGGTGATGGTGATGATGGAACACCCTCTAGCAGTGGTCACTCTACTCTTCTTACTTTTCTTAAGCTTGAAAGAGTGCGCACAATTTCAGGATCTAGAAACACAGATGGTTGAAGACCCCTTTGTGAGCGACACATACAACCTGAAAAATAGCAAGAAATATTGAGAACACAACTAAAAGGTATATGGAAATTTGAAAATAGAAATGGTGATCTAGTCTCAAATACTAGTTAGCACTTTTTACTTTAATTGATTAACCGTAGCTCCCCGACAATGGTGCCAAAAACTTGTTGGTTGTTACACTAACGAGTTTCAGTCATAAGAATGATCTTTTACTCAACTAGCCGATTCCCGCAAGTATACAAGAATAGTTGTAGTTGAGATCGAACACCAGGAGCTTTAGCAATCAATTAAACACAACAGTGTTAAGGTTCAACAATCTAGATATTTTAAAGAGTGGTTTGGTTGATTAAGCTAAAATTTTAGAACTAAGCAAAATAGTAAATGGATTACTAAAAGAGGGTTGATTTCAGAAATGGAAAGATCTTGAACATAGGATTTCACCAACATATCATAGCATAAAATAGGATCATGGAATTTAAACATACTAAGCACTTGTTATAAAGGAGAGTTATATGTTTCACTTCACCTCTCGGTGCAAGTACAATGATCCTAACTCAAAACAACATTCTCATGTATGAATTTTGTTTTGGATCACAAACCTACTCCTCAACTCCATAATTTCCACTCTCATGGTAAAGGAGGAGTTTCCAAGAGAGTGCCTCCTTACTCTCCAACCTATCTTCTCAGATCAAGCAAGAAAGCATAAAATATGCACACTTAGTGACCAACCATACATGCAAGAAGCAAGAAACCAATACTCTCAAGGTAGAAAAACATGAAACTTAGCATTTAGTACAAAATTATCATGTTCCATACATACTATGACATGGGATCTACTCTCCCATGTCCAAGAAAAAGAGTCTACTCGTCCATGATGATGTACATCAAAAAATATTCAGAATTTTTAGAGTTTAACATGATTTAGAGTAGGAAAAGCTAAGAGAACCAAAAGTGTAACCCCAAGAAGAGTAGAATTCCAGCTTGGGGATGAAATTCCACTCCTACAACTGCTCCAAACTGGAAGAACTTCCCTCCCAAGAAGCTTGGTGGAGAGAAGAAGCTCTACTGCACCTTCGGAGAAGAAAATGGAGAAGAAAAGAAGAGGAATGGAGTTTCTTTGGCAAGTAACCACCTTCTTCTACCCAAAATTTCCCTCCTTTACTCTAGAACTGCTTCTGGACGAAAGACTTTTAAGTTATGACCCTTCGTAACCACTCCATAAGTTGGTTTCATCTTTAAAAATGAGAGGAGTCATATTTCAAATTTGCTGAAACTGATAGAGACACAACATGTATTTCTTGGGACACATTGTGTCTTGGTCTTTGACAGTTTCTCTAAGTGTAAGGCACATGGTGTGCCTGAATTAAAACAGGTTGTGTACATTACCAGATATACAAGAATCGAATCTGAATTCCCAGGTACACGCCTTGTCTTTGGTGGACACGCCGTGTACTTTTCCTCTTCATCTGGAGTATATGGCCAACTGGAAAAGTGCACAACATGTCTTAATTCAGACACACCGTGTCTTAATTCTGACATGCCGTGTGCATTGCTGTTTCAGCAGAAATAGAATTCTAAATGTCTGCATGGCATGGAGAAGCCCCAATGATGTCGAAGTTGAGTTTGGCTATCTCTAATTTGATCCTTTCCAAGCATATCTGCAATACACATTAGGCGATAAGTAAAATAACAAAAAGGTGGCAAGAATAATATGAATAGAGGCTAAATGAAAACAAAATGAACTGAATTTGTGTGTGAAATCATATAAGAAGTTGATGTGGAAAGCACACAAAAATAATGATGTTCTTATAGGGAATGATATGATGGTCTTAAGGACATTTGGGAATGGTTTGATCCCTTATGGTGGTGTGATCCTCGTCATGATGTGATAAGGAATGGAACCCTGTGATGATGCGATAAAAATTATATCACATACATTTTATATCTTCTAGAGTCGTGATATACCAATGTTTCTGCATAACTCTTTTGGGGTGTTTATGTAACTTGATTGATGCATTCTTAACTCACCCAATTGGTATTAACTAATCAAGTAAAACCCTAATCATGTAGTGCCATGTAATGTAGATCCATTCCAGTGTCAAGACTTGCTTTATGTTGAAACGGGTATTCCTCTAATCGAAGTTTAGAGTCATATATTATTGAGTATATGCATACTTTTGAGGATGGCTGCGGTCATGCCTCAAAAGGAGGATGACTGTGTTTGTCAGATACTTATATATGTGATGTGCTTGAGGACAACTATGGTTGTATCTCAGATGTTAGGTTGTGTACACCCTGGTTACTAGTATTGTTACCTATATACCAAGGGTGGACTAGGTTGTTTTGCAACTTGACTTATATGTCATTGCGTCTGACTCATACTGACTGAGGGTGGATGAGATCTTAGGATTCTGGAACTCCTTGATCTTGTACGAAACTCATTTTGACTTAGCAGTGGTTAGTTGGAGTCTGATTGGTAAAAGTCAAACTCCCCAGGGCTTAATAAAAGATATAATTCTACTATCTAGCTAATCTTCTTAAGGTTAAAACACAATTCACATTAGTTGATAACCCTTGCCTTGCTTGTGATAGTGCTTAGTTGTTATATAATATAATAAGAGAAATTAACTATTAAAATGGTGATAGATTTATCTATCCCTCTAAGTATTTTGTTGATCATGTTTGTTATAATACCATATGTTAATCTTCTTAATTGTATAACCTACTGAAATCAATAAGCACTATTGAGAGTTATATCTCTCATTGGGATGCACCTCCTAGGTTACCACAACTTTTTAGGTGATCATCAATGATGTCATAACGATCATCATGGTGAGGAAGAGCAAGTTGGAGAACAGTAAGAGCGGAAGGTTGTCTAGTCATTAGTGCGTCCTAGAGTCATTCTTGTACTCTTAGATCTAGGCAAGGGATGTTTTGTAAAGGATATGTACCATGACTCGAGTTTTTGGCAGTGTGCTGATGTTTGTATAGCATGTATATGTGTAACAATATATTTTATATACTGGTTGTGGCCTCAACCACTGGACATACATGTAAGTACCTGATATGGTATATGTTGGTATGCAAGTTGTTGGACCTTTATGTAAATATCTTTGAACATGTTGGTAATGTTTAAATTGGTTTTAATTTATCATCTTTTCTTGTTATGTGGTTGGTTAGCAGTTGATCATGTGTTTTATTTTGAGTAATCTCATTTACCATGATAGGGCACCATAGTTTGGTTGGTATTAGAGCTTTAGTTTCACTGAGTCTATAGGGACATAAGACTTAAGTTTGTCCCTATTTTATGTAATCCAACATATATGATCATGGCTTATGCTTATGTAGATATGACTGGAGAACATGAAGAACATGTAGAGAGTAGCCATCTCATGCAAGGAAGTGGTAGTAGGAGGATGACACATGATGGCAGAGTGCATGAGATAGGACCGAAGTAGCCCGTAGAGCCTCCATTTGACCCTGCAACCATGGAAAATCTTGCCTTCCAGTTCATGTTTAAACAACTCATGGCGAAAATTATGCACACAATGGATAGAGCACCCATACCTCAAGTTAGGGTATCTATCCCTAATGTAGAAATTTAGGGTTCTGAGAAGACATTTGAGAGGTTGCATCATGTGGGAGCGATAGAGTAACAACTATCTCTAGGGTTCATCACCTCAATTCTCCTTACTGCCATAATTTTTCTACCGTTGTTGTTGATCACCCAAAAAGATGTGGTGACCCACAAGGTGTGACCCAGTCCCAGTGAGAGATATAACTGTCTCCAATATATATTGATTACAACAGATTAAACAATATAATAATTTACCAATTGGAGTATTAAATAAAAAATGAGAAGATTTAATAGTTCAAGCATGCTAAACAAGTTAAGCAATAAGCTCATCTACAAGTATGATGGATGGATCTAAGACAACTAGACAACTAAAAACTATCTCCAAGGTTCATCACCTCAGTTCTCCTTTCTACCATGGTTCTACTTCCACTGATGTGGATCACCTAAAAAGATGTGGTGACCCATAAGGTGAGACCTAGTACCAGCGAGAGATATAACTCTCTCCAACATATATTGATTACAACAGATTAAATAGTATAAGAACTGACCAGTTGGAGTATTGAATAAACAAATGAGAAGAGTGAATAGTTCAAGCATGCTAAATAAGTTAAGCAATAAGCTCAACAACAAGTATGATGATCAATGTATATGTAGGTAATAGATAAATCCATTTCTTATATTATATATGTACTCATGTTCCATAAGATTGCATTTAATAACAACCGTCATCATTAGTCTGACTATCATCATATGTCTTGCTAATAGCATAAGCAATCTAGTAGCATAAGCATCTTGAAATCACAAATATGTCTTATAGCATATCATGATTATCAATACTGGCATGTTTAATAAATCTATATCATGAGTGGAGCTAACATTATAAGCATAAATAATTGCATAAGCATGTCTAGCAGTTTAAGAATATTCTAATTACAAAGGCATGGCTAGAAATATTAAACATAGCGAGCAACATAATCTTAACTATCAATGTCATTATATCTGACAACCTAAGCATGTTTACAACATGAGAATATATACAATATAAGCATATCTATCATCTATTATTGTACTATAAATAATATCTATGTAAAGAGACTAAACACAAGTTATCATCCAATGTGAGGCATTGTGTATAACCCTAAATAGATATGCTTCATGACTATATTACATCTTTAATTACTGCCCTGAGGATTTGATTCGTACCACCCAAATCCAACTGACCACTGCTAAGTCAAAATCAATGCCATATAAGATCTAGGAAGAGTCAGACTCCAAGATCTTCTCCCTACTCAGTCAATACGAGTCTGCACCACAGTGACACAGGCAGACTGTAAAATAGCAACATACATTCCTATAACTAGCCCACCTTGGTACAGGTCATGATGCTAGAGAACATCTCACACATGGACATTCTATAAGAGGCATCCTATAGTTATACTTTTGCCTTTCACACATCACAGTATCTGAAGCATGACCGTAGACATCATCCATAAATACTTGGTGTTAGGATGACAAGCACCCCACATACTCACAATATGCGCTCTGAGTTTCCCTTAGGAATACTCATTTCACCATCCAACAAGTTCTGACACTAGAATGGATCTATGGCACAAGGCAACTACATGATTAGGGTTTGAGTCAATTAGTTATCTCCAATTGTGTGAATTAAGGCTGCATCAAACAAGTGGACATACAAACCCTAATTCATCTCTACCAAACATTGCTATATAACAACTTTAGAAAAATATAAAATGTATGAGACATAATTTCTCATCTCAACATCATAGGGTAGTATTCACCTTCCAATCAAGAGACTATACTTGTCATCACATCATCATCACATGGTACTACTTATTTCCATTCATGAGGCTACACTTGTCATCACTCTATCACATGATATAAATCCTTATCACAACATTACAAGGTATAAACCCTTGTCAACATAAGAGGATTACACCTCATTCAGGGCTCAACCATTCCCAAAGGTCCTTAGGACCATCATATCATTTCCTGCAAGTTCATAATTATCTTTCTATGCCATATAAAAAGGCTCAACAACACATCACCATACATGTGATATACAGGCTTAGCATGGAATTGCATTAAATAATTGACAGATGTTCACATGATAACATTGTAGGGTTATCTTAACATTTGAGAGCATTCCTTTATTATATCACATATAAGGAAGATATATGATTGGACATCATTATACTTATAGTATACAAGTTTATCATAAGAAAGCATAGATCATGAAGCTATGATGACCACCAGTTAACACACTAGAGTTTCTATCAATCATTAGAAAGGATATTCCATTATTATATTAATCATTCAAGAAAAGATAACATGATTAACCACCATTTTATACTTGCATTAGGGTTAGGTTTAGCAACATAAGTTACTTTCATTTTTACAAATCAACATTCATACCCAAACCCTACTTAAGGCATCCCTATTGGATCGTGGATGCATAAGGTGAAGCATCACCACGACATTCCAGACTATTCTCAAGTATGGATCCACACATGACTCAAGGTGTAACCATCAGGTTATATCATACTAGAGTTCAACCACAATAAGAGAGACTTCATTATTTTTTTTATTCCACTAAGGAAGGCTGATCACAGTTACCCATAATTATTTGAGCTCATTAGGATTAAGTATAACAAACTATATCCCATTTGGGTTACATATCAACATGATATGGTCATTATCCATTCTATTCATACGAGGGTAAATGTAATACTACCTTACTAATAGCATACCTCCATTAGTTCCATCATCATTCAACCCATATCACCATACCACACATCATCAGGAACCATTGGATGTTGAAAAGATAACACCATTGGTTATTTACATACGTAAACACCTTAAACAACCATATGTAAAGACACTGAGTTGTGATCTAGAAAGAGTCACCATTAAACCCTAGACACCCCTTATTTAATAACATAAAGGGGCACCATAGGTTATGGGGTTAAAACTCATCATCGATTGTACATTTTAAGAAAGCAATCATATCAACCATCAAGCTCCTAAAATTAATCACATGAGAAAAACCATCAAATTCATATTATTAGAACTCAAATGTAATATTATATGCTTCAATCCAAACCATTGTGTTGAAGCATCCAATATCAACCATTGGATAAAGTCCATCATTAAAAACAATTAGATGGTTTGTTAGATCCTAACCATTAGATCAGGTTCATATATCAAAACCATCAATTGGAGTCAGGACTAACCCTGGAATCATTTGACCCAAGAAACTATTGGATAGGGCATAATTGATGCTACAACTACATCCTTAACTCACCATCAGTTGTGGAAACATGATCCCCATCCGTTGTGACCATTAAGTCACCATTGGTTGTTGGATCAATACTATATTCATTAATTACCATTGGATATTAAACTAATGTCACCATTGATTTATATCATCATTAGGGTACTTAGTTATTGATCATTAAGCTTTTAATTGAGCCATAACCTTCTTCTCCAAAAAAGGGGTCGTATTCTACCTTGGACCACCTGGTTCTGCAAACAAATAGAGTGGAGTTGGTGCTCCAGGTTGGAGGAAAGAGGAAGTGAGCAAAGGTTTCAAACTTGGGCAAGGAAGAGATAGATATAGCCCATGGATAAGGAAGAGAAGAAGCATGATGTATACAAGCAACTCTCGATGTGTCCATGGCTTAAAGCTACCATGGATGAGAAAGAAGCAAGTTTTTCAGATGTTGGGGACTTCCAAACCATCATTTGTTTGTCTCCTAGGCCAGCCATCATTTTTTGGTGAAGATACCATCGTTTGTTCATGGTTTAGGTCAAAAGACGGTTGAACCATCGATTGATCATGTCTATAAGTGAACCATCAGTTCAAGTGAACCAAACCAGCATTAACCATGGACCTAGAGCCTTTAGGATGACATGAAAATGTTCCCTAGTGGTTCCTATGGTTGATGGACATTGGTTGTTGTCCAAACCAATGGTACCATCATTTGTTAGGCTTAAAGGCAGCTCATCCATTGGGGGTAAACCCTAGTTCAACCCTAGAAGGGTAATTCCACCAAACCAAAGTACAATTGAGAACCCCATGGATCAAGAAGATCAAGAATGATGAGAGAACATAAAAGGACCATAATTCAAGTGAAAAATTGCATATAAACCTCTCAATTGGGTAAATTATAGAAAATTCCAAAATCTACATAAAATTGCATAACTTGCACAAACAATGTCCAAATTGGACCAAACTTGAAACTTAAGCTTATCTTATGATTCCAAAGCATATCACAAGGTTATATTATGATTTCAAGCACCCAATTATGATAAATAAGCATGTAAAACCATTAAAGCAAGATTAAGGGTCTCACAACGGTAAACCCCTAATGTGGATTTTGCCCCAAAATCCAAGGTAAACAAAGGTGGATACTTATTATGCACCTCATTCTCAATATTCCACATGGTTACTTTCATCTCATGGTGATGTCACATCATTCTCATAGAAGTCATATTCTTCTCTCTCAAATCTTGCATACATCACTTGGTTCAACATAGGAACTATTGTGCCACCTGCACAAGTTTGATAGTAACTTTCAACTTGGGACTCTATTTGTCATCCTAAGCTATTCTATCTATTGTATCACACATTACTCAGAGGCCACACTTGTTGTCTCTTTTCCAAACATGGAACATCATGTATCTCTTATCACATGTAATTTTTGTAATTAGCAACTCAATCCATCAGGCATGCATTCCCTAGTTGTCAAGAACTATGAGGCATATGTTCTTAGAAGATTCTTCAATCATCTCAATGGTGAATTGGCCATCTATCTAGTTGAAGAATAATACACTTGTCTACAACTATTAACAAATATAGCTTCCTAATTGACCTTATTAGGGGTAGGCCAACGACACTATCTTCATCTTACCAGGATTCAAACAACACACTTAGAACATGTATCATAAATCTAAGAGGATACTCTAGTTAACCCCCAACTTACTCTTTCTGAGCTTGTTGCACGTAATTATAATTGCTTCTACATTCTTAAGGTTTAGTAAGGATGTTAACAATGCTACTGACCATCTCTGAAATACTTTGAGATGTCATCATTCAAAGCTTGTCACACTTATGGGACATGACATGAGCACTAAGTTCCTCTTATTTAAGAATGCTACTAATACATTGGTTAGTCTAAATGACATATCCCTAAACTCATCATGGTCATGTAACTTATGTCATCCACTCTAACTCTTATCCATTGATATTTTGATCCTAGGTTTATCTTAAAGGAACACAATAGGACATGTCTGCTGATAAAAAAACTATCAAACCCTTGATAGTGGTCTTGCCCAACTATCAACAGACCAAACACAACATTATAGAATCACTCTTCTTTTCCAAAACAACACTTGGAGGATCAACATCACCTCTCCCCCCCTCTCTCTAATGGAGAGGAATACTAGACAGTCCATCTAATAGATATCTTTAACTTATATACTATTGGTATACTCTGGATGCTAGGATTCTTCACCTTGCTATCCACTACGTGTTCTATAAAGAACTCATACCCTAGTGTGATCCACTTCCTCAACATAAAAATTGTCTAAGAACATATAGGAGGAATCCCCCTAACTCTTAGAGAGCCAAACAAGAATGCTCATTACAAAACATAAAGATCTTGGAACTATAGTCCAAGGCAATCCCACGTCATATCAAGATATACATTCTAGGATTACAGTAAATCCACATGTACCAAGTGGAATGAGATCCACTTGAATGCTACACTTAAAAAATAGAGAACAAAAATCGAAACACACTTCCCAAAACATAGCAGTACTACCCAGAGTTACCTACAAGGGAGTTAACCGATTATATCTCCATCATATAGTTTACTCCTTTTATGCAATATTTTATCCTTTTTCATCTCAGGTTCCTTGCCATTAGCATATGTATTGTTAAGAAAATTGTATCTTACTACTCTTTCTTTGTTAATTGTTCATCATTCTTATATATGTCGTCTCAGGTTATCATCTTTTTCAACCCCTTATCATGAGGTAGATAATCATATTTCACATTTTTCATTAAACATGGATCATTTCCATAAAATTTTCTCACATGCCATGTAGATTTTTCATTAACACTTTCTTACACACATAGGTTGGTCTAAGATTAACTCATGTTCCAGTTGATTCCTCTATCATTATTCTCATTCATCTTCTCATATTATACTTATCACATGAGGTCTTTCCATTTTATGTGAATTTCAAACCTTGAATCACTTTATTAACACAGAATTATCTATCTTTTACTTTATTATCTTCTTTAATTATAGCTTCAAGAACTACTCATTAGATTTTTTGTATTCAATTTCAAGTTTCATGGTGTCGTATTTTTATCTTATAGTCATCAATCATTCAAGTTTTGATAAATTACAATGCAGTTCTCATCTTCTTTATGGTAATGTTGAGACATTTGCACAATGATTCCTTATTCATTCTGCTCTTTAGATTGTTTCAAAATGACTACTTGATCAGAGTAATAAAAAAAAATCAATCTAAGAGTTCCATACTAAACCTTTACTTTAATACCTGAATACCCGGACAGGGCATCCAAATACTGAGATTAGGTAGTATGCATATTGTTTTATTTCATGTTCCTAACTTTAGACATCATCCTAATCCTAAGTCCTAGTGCCCCTATAGACTCAAAGAACCTAAAGCTCTGATACCAACTTGTGAGAACCCATTACACTAAATAAGATTACTCAAAACATAAAACATGATTACTCATTAATTAAACACAAACCCAGAAAATAGGCTAAATTAAAACTGATTTGAACCTTTCCCAATTGCTCAGGAACATTTTTATAAACGCCCAACAACTTTCTTTATTTCACATATATGCCAAAATCTCTTACAATTATTCCGTGGCCTCAGTTGAAAGATCTAGAGGGAGGGGTGAATAGATATTTTTGAATATTAAAAATAAATACTCAACCAATGAAGGGGGAGGAAATAAGAAGACACTTCTATTAGAGTGGTTCCAACCTTTGAATCAAAGGTTGTTAGTCGACTACCCAATTGTCTCCAATTGGGATTTTGAAAATGATTAATATTATTTATCTCTCAAGGATGTTAAAATAAAATACAATCACCTTCCTTGAAGTAGCCTTCTCCTAGAAGCGACCTCAACCTCCTTGAAGCAGCCTTCTTTGAAGTAACTCTAAGCCTTTGGAGAAGCCTTCTTCTCCTTGAAGTAGGTCCACCACCTTGAGATATCCTTCACCTTGAAGTATCTCCAACCTCCCTTGAAGCCACCTACTTGAAGTAATCTCAAACACATCCTGAATCAGCCTTGTCCACCAAGAAGTAGCTTCAACCAAGCTCCCTCAAGCAGCCTCCACAATGTGGAGTAGCCAAGGAGCACAAGTAGCTTTAACCTATGAAAGGGGGATTGGAAGAAGGAAGTACACCAATTGCGTATAACACTTTAATCCTATATCAAGCATTAGACCTCTCAAACCACTTAGGATGGACATTTCTTTGTGGTGTCTAAGAGGCTATGGCTATAGGACACGAATTTGGAGCTTGTAGAACAAGATGGCAAGTGTTGCTTAGCATTGTTGCTCACAAGAATGTATTCTCAAGTGTAGCTTAGGTACTTTAGGTGTCCTAAGGCCTCTTCTATTTATAGGAATGATTTTTAAGTACTTAGGAACGTTCTAAGGAGTCTATATAGTGTTCTTAATTCTTAACTAGTCGTTAGGTGTACATTAGTTGGCCAAAAATGGCTAATTCGTTTGTTCTTAAAAGAACAATCCAAACCCTACTCGGTTGACAAGTTTGTTGACCAAACCGTGTCTCAGTCAAGCATTTCTTTAACCGAGTCTGGGTTTAAGGAAAATATGTAGCAACATATATTTTCAACTCCCAACTACTAACCACTCGGTCTAACGGTCACAAGCTCTAGACCGAGGTTTGCCCAGTTGACAATATTTTTGATCGAAACCCATTTTAGAGCACAAATGTGTAAGTTATTAAAAAATGCTCATAAGTTAGACCGAGGTGGTTCTCAGTCGACAAAAAATTCGACCGAGTGTGTCTCAGCTGACAAGTTTCTCGAGCGAGGATGCCCTTATTTCAATCTTTTGAATCGTCTACTAAGTGTGTGTTTCAATGGGGGATGGTGACTCTAACTTTAGGTGGAAACCTATCTAAGGGTTATAAGTGGATAGGGAAGATATAACATTTGATTTAAATGATGTCTAATTACTTGTACATTATACTTTTGTACAAGTGTTTACATTTGAGTAAAATCATAAACACATATATAATTAAGTTCATTTGATCTTCAATTTGCATTGATCTTCAACTTTCGATTTAGTAGAATCTCCTTATTACCTTGAATCCTGAAATAATCAAATAGCATTTTAGATCCAAAAGTATGAAATGTTTGTCATCATCAAAACAAAGGGTATGTTGATGTCCAATTCAACAAACAATCTCCCCCTTTTTGAAGATGACAGACATTTCTAAACTAAATCAAAATAATTTAAATGAGATGAGTTTCATACCTGAGATCTACCTGAGATGAAAGGATTCTCTTGTTTGCATACAGTGTGTGCTACTTATTCCTATAGAGACATGGAACATAGTATCCATCTCTTAAGGAATGTAGCATCAATTAATGTCAAGCCAAGATATCATGAAACTCATTTATTTTATTTTATATTATTTCTCCTCCTTTGTCATTTCAAAAAGATAGCCATGTAAAAATTTCTCCCCCTTAATGGGATACTCCCCCTCAATATCATACACAAGTTGTAAAGATAAAAGCAAAGTTATGGAAACTGTACAATGAAAGCCACAAGATAAATTTTTATTATCATTATCAAGTGAGCACAAAGAAGCTCAAATATATTTATAACAACATATTATAACGACATAAGCTTCGCTAAAGTGATTACATAAGCTTTAGTACTCACTACATAGGACGCCATCACTTGAAAGAGTTCCAGATTACATCAACCTTAGGATCTTTCCCAATAAATGGAAAATCACCATATTACTTGACAAGTGTTTACCAATCATGTGCACCTATCTTGGTAAGAGCATATGCCTCCAGAAATGTAGGTGCCCGATCAAATATGAAGTGAGCAGCTATGTCCTAGAGTTGCATGGGTGAGTATTGGGTATGGGAAAGATCATGTGAAGGTGGTGGTGGAACTTGGGTGTATTGGATTGAAGTGTTAAAAGGATAGAGGCTCTCGAGATAGAGTGGATAATGGTATGTGTCGGGAACATTTAGAGACAAATATTGGATTCTTTAGTTGAGATAGGTCATGACATGCTGATTGTAGTCTAGTTGTCTCCAAAGGTGATAGGTGGCCCCTTTGAGATAGAAAACATCATTGGCTAGATTTTCTATGGAGTAGCTTGGAGGAGTAGGAGGTGGAGGATTTACTTCAGTGGATGTCTCCCCTTCGGTCCTAGCTCTTTTGTGCCCAAAATCAATTCCCATTTTATCCATAATGTTTTTGGTAAGTCTTTGGGGACACCTATCAGACTTGTAGCTTAAGTCCTCTAGTTTTTGTCAAGCGAGTATAGGATTATTTGGCACACAAAATCAGCATAGGGAGGTTTTCTAGAAAAGTCAAACATATTGGATAGGATGATGTGGATAAAGTTCACATGAATACTTTCTAGTATAGCATAGATGAGGCACAACCTAAATTGTGGGATTTTAGTTTTGTTGGCTCTAGGGTAGATGTTATGGTAAATAATTAGGTTCACTACCCTAGCTTCAGGGGTTAAAGATCTAGCATAATAAGTTTCCCTATGCTCATGAGATGAGGTATTAGGAAGGAAAATAACCCTTTTGATATCACCTAGGCTAATGGTATTATCATCGATGGAGAATTTGAATATAGGATTTCCACTGGTTAGGTCTATCAATTCTACATACTCTTCCACATCTATATCTTGCATTTTAAGGATGTACTTTTTGGAGAAAAAGAAAGCTAACTCATCAACCAAGGAGGTGAAAGAAAATGGTTCATTGGAGTCCCTAATAAGGTTAGCATAGAATTCATTAACAGCTTGGGTGGACCAAAAATGTAAGGATGGGATAAGGAACAACTTCAATTTTTGCACCTTGAAGAGCTTAGAGAGGTCAAGAAGCATGATGAAGCCATTGAGGTCCACCGAGCGTCGAGGAAGAGGAGTTTTTGATGTGAACTTTAGGTAGCATTCTCCAGCAGCAACGTCCTTGAAGGGGATGTCATTGATGACACTCAAAGCTGGAGAGACCGTCCTTCCCTTTCTTGCAGCAACTTGCTTCTTCCCACCACGAGCTGAAGAGGAGGCCATATTGAGCAAAGTGAGGTGGAAGAAGAGCTAGAGATGGTAGGGGATGAATGATTCTAGATAATAGCTCTAAAGAACACTAGAGAAGGGATGGAGAAGAAAGCAATTGAGGTGTGCAGAAAATGGGTGGATTAGGGTGCCTTTTATAGAAAAATAGGGACCTGCTTGGTCGACAATATTTTCGATCGAGAGCCCAATGGATTTTTTCCAATGGCTCTTTATAACGGCTAGTTGGTTGACATTGGAATTTGAATTTTTGGATGCAACAGTCTTGGATTCAGTCAAAAATATTTTTGATTGAGGGACTTTTGTGCAAAATTTTCTAGTTTATGAGGTTTCTAGAAGAATCTCATTTTGAAATTTGCATAGTTAGCCAAGGGTCCCACCGAGTGAAACTCAGTTGAGAAATGTTTCGACCGAGGACTTTCTCGGTTCACAATATTGTCAACTAAAAATGATACTGTGAGTAGTTTTTTTGAATTGTTTTGAGATTGTTTAAGTGCAGGTTCATGATAACAAATTAGTGTAACTAAACAAATGAATAGTTCTAAAATTATATGCACTAAGAATTTCTAGTAAGAAAATTATCAAGAATTTTGACCACATAAATAAAAGAAGACATCTTCTAGGGGAGTAAAGGGTAACCTCTTTCTAATATATTAAAATTGATCAAGAGGAAGAGGTTTAGTAAAGAAATCACCTAATTGCTCTTTTGTATGAACATGATGAAGATATATATATATATATATATATATATATATATATATATATATATATATATATATATATATATATATATATATATATATATATATATAGAAATATGATCTCTTAGGAAATGATGTCTAATTTCAATATGCTTCACACGACTATGTAAAATATGATTATGGGCCAAGTTTATAGCACTAGTATTATCACAGAAGATTAATGTAGAAGAAAATGCAAAGCCATAGTCATTCAAAACCTTTTACATATAGAGGGAGCACAACATGAGCCAACAACCACATATTCAACTTTAGTGGTAATAGGGAAACTATATTTTTCTTCTTACGAAATCAAGATACTAAAGCTCCTCCTAGTAAGAAACAACCACCACATGTGCTCTTGCGATCAAATCGAGAACCAACATAATCTGCATCAGTGTAAGCTTTTAAATCCAGTGATTGTCCTTTGGGATACCACAAACCGTAGTCGATAGTACCGATAAGATTTCTTAAAATTCTTTTGATGGCTTAAAATGAAGTGCATTGGTTTTGATTGAAATCCAATGCAAAGTCCAATGGGAAACATGATATCTGGCCTAGAAGCAGTCAAATATAGCAAACTACAGATCATGGCCCTATATAAGGAATCACAATGGGTTCACCATCTTCATCCTTGTCAATTTTAGTAGAAGTGGCCATGGGTTGGTGGTAGCATGTTTGCAAATTTCCATACCAAATAATTTTAAGAGTTCCTTGGTGTATTTCTCTTGGCTTAGAAAAATTCTAGAGGGCATTTGTTCTATTTGAAAACCAAGCAAGAATGTTAATTCTTTCATAAGAATCATCTCAAATTCTTTTTGCATGATATCACTGAATGGATTACATAAGGAATCATTTGAAGCACCAAAGATGATGTCATCAACATATATTTGAACAACAAGAAAATATGATTCATATGTTTTGAAAAATAAAGTGGAATCTAATTTTCTAATGGAGAAAGCATTATCAAATAGATAATTTTAAAGTCTTTCATACCGATTTTTTGGTATTTGTTTGAGACCATAAAGAGGTTTCTTAAGTTTATAGACATGGTCAAGCTTGTCAGGAATATCAAAACCAGGTGGTGGAGCAATATAGACTTCATCTTCTATGATTCCATTTAGAAATGCACTTTTTACATCTATTTGGAATGATTTTATGTTTTTATGTAAAACTAGAGCTAATATCATTCTAATATCTTCAAGTCTAGAGATAAGTACATAGGTTTCATCAAAATCCATCCATTCTTGTTGGTTATATCCTTGAGCAACCAACCTAGATTTGTTTCTAACTACTTTCCCTGACTTCATTATGTTTGTTTTGAAAAACCCACATAGTTCCAATGATGGTTTTGTCTTGAGGTCTAGGAACTAAGTCCCATACATTGTTTTTAGTAAATTTATTTAGTTTTTCTTGCATAGGCATTATCCAATACTCATATTTTAAAGATTCATTTACCTTTTTAGGTTCAACGATAGATACAAGGCCATGTTTGCAACATCTCTAAATGATGATCATGTTTTTACTTTATCAAAAGGATTTCCTATGATTAAGCCTTGAGGATGGCCCTTGATTAATCTAGGAGTAGGTTTTTGTGCCTCATTGTGTTGTTCAATTACAAAATTTTGGTCATCTTTTGTTGATATGGTTAGATCCTCAATTTGACGAGTAATATCATTTTAGTTTTTATTTTCAGCACTTTGTGTTGTCATTTCAAGAAATGTGATATTAATTGATTCTTGAACTTTTCCAGAGATAGTATTGTAGATTCTAAATGCCTTACTAGAAGTTGAATATCCCAAGAGAAATCCTTTATGTGATTTAGGGCAAAATTATACTCTATCATATTTTGTATTTAAGATGTAACAAGGTGTACCATAGGTAAGAAAATAGTATACTCTTGGTTTCTTATTGAAGATGAGTTCATAAGGAGTTTTCTTAAGATGGGAGTGAATTGTTACATGATTTAATACATAACATGCTGTATTTTCTAGGCCATCCTAAAAAGTTTTAGGTTTATTATATTCAAGTAACATTGTTCTATCCATTTATTGTAAAGAACGAATTTTACTTTCTACTATCCCATTTTGTTGTGGAGTGCGTAAAGCTGAAAAATTATGAGTGTACCCTTAGGATATACAAAATTCTTCAAAGATGTTATTTTCAAATCCCCACCATGGTCACTCCAAATGGTGCATTCCTTTTTGTAGTTGATTTTCAATTTTAAAACATAATTGAATGAATATTCTAATTGTATCATCTTTAGTTGAAAGAAAATGTGTGTCTACTATAATAATCAGCAATAAAAAAGTAATATCTTTTACCACCGATAGATTAAGTTCTCATACGACCAAACAAATATGTATGAATGAGTTCTAATGATCTAGTAGTACTAAGCAAGGTTTTCGATTTGAAAGAAGTTTTACTTTTCTTTCCTAAAGTACATGGTTCACAATGTTCAGGTTTATCAAATGAGAGTTTAGGTAAACCACTATCAAGATCATATTTAATCTACTTTTTGACAATATGTGAGCTTGCATGACCTAATTTTCTATGCCATAATTGTAAAGGTTCATCATTTGAAAGAATACATTTTCCAATAATAGCTTGCATAGAATTAGGTCTAAGTATATATAGATTTCCTATTCTTTTTCCTTCATAAACAACATCATTGATGTTCTCTATGATTAGTTTGTAGCAAGCTTTGTTAAATAGAACATCATAGCCACTATCACAAAATTGACTAACACTAATCAAATTGTGATGCAATTTATCAACAAGTAGGACATTTTTAATTTTAAGATTTGTACCAATATTACCTATTCCAATAATTTTACTTTTGGCATTGTCTCCAAATGTGACCGTTCCACTCTTCTTTTCTTCAAATGTTTAGAAAGCCTCTTTTTTCCATTCATACGTTTGGAACAAACACTATCAAATCCTACAAAATAGATAGATTTGGGTACCCATGTGGTGGTACTTTTGGTTAGGAACATTTATTAAAACATTTTATATATTAGAATAGATTATTATGAAGATTTTTTGTTGGTTATGAGAAACAAAGTTGATTATAGTCACATGTTTATTGTTTTAATAACAATTTCTTTATAGAAGTATACTCAGTCGACTATTTCCTCAATCGAAAGTTTTCTTGGTAGAAATGTTTGTTGACCGGAAGGATTTCCAAAAAATGTGAGTTTTGACAGAATGCCCCTTGGTCGATTATTTCTTTGACTGGAGAGGTTCTCGATCGAATAATTTTTTGACTGAGATGAGAATCTGTGTGTTTTCAGTAAGTTTATCAATTTCAAGCAAAGCAAGTTATCAATCAATTTATACATGAATATGAAAGTTAAATCATAGTTTAGTTGAGATAAGACAATAAGATTTTCAAATTAAGATTTAGGTCAAATCTCAACTCAGTATTCCATGTTTCTATGTTTTTGGTTTTGGAACCCAAACTAAATCTTTATCCCTATTTTTCTTGTAACTACATGAAAATGAGTAGTGTTCAAGACGTAAATAATAATGACAACAAATGAGATCAATTTCATTTCTTTTTTTAACATTGTGGTCATGAGCTAGATTGTTTTTAGGTACATACATGACTTTGGTCTTGGGTACTTGTATCTTTCTTGCTCTAGGTTTTTGATAGGATCTATCTTTGGGAACATAACCTAGGCCTCTCCTCCCAATTTCACCAGATGAGTCCTTTAGGATTTTATCAGAATGTCATTATTTTTCAAGATACTAATATCTTTTTGCAACTTAAAAATTTCATCTATTTTCCTTTTAGTGTCTAACTTTTATTGATCTAAATTAGATAACAAACTATCTTTTTCTTTGATAATAACATCATAATCCAAATAAGTAAATAGAATAGGTTGAGTTTGAATATCATTTATTTTAGCAAGCAATTCAACCTTTTCTTTGAAAACATAATTATAGTTTGTCTCTACAGCAAGCAACTTAATATTATACTCATTGATGGAGGATTTTAAAGTATCTCTTTCAGATATGATACTTTCATTTTCAAAAGAAAGAATATATAACTTAGCATGCCAATCATCATTTGTTTTTGTAAGATTTTTCAATTTCTTTTTACAGTCAACATATTTATCATGTATTTCTTGAAGACTAGTAACTGATTCTTCTTTAAATAATTCAAGAAGGCTTACCTCACTTGAATCTTCATTTTCATCTTCCTCATCCATAATACATCCTACTTCTTCCTCTCCACTTTCGCTATCATCACTTGATTCATCCCAAGTAGCTTTGTAAGCTTTATCTACCTTGTCTTTCTTCTTGAAGGAATATTTCTTCCCTTTCTTGATTTTAGGACATTCATTCTTTACATGCCCTTTCTTTCCGCATTCAAAACACCTAAGGGAAGAAGAGGAAGAAGCACTATCATTTTTTTAGATTTATACCTTCCATATTTCTTACCATTTATAATGAGTGCATCTTCTTCATCATCTTCTTGACTTGTTTCATCACTTTCTTGAGTGATGATCTTTGTTTGAGCCTTTGTTGTAGATTTTAAGGCAATGTCCTTCCTTTTTCCCTTTTGAAGTTTGGTCTCCAATCTTTTTTCTTCTTGAAGGGTGACCTCATGAGTTTCTAGATTACCAATGAGCTCCTCCATCCTCATTGTGGTGAGATCATTAGCTTCTTCAATGGCCGTTACCTTTGGCTTGTATTTTGGAGGCAAAGATCTAAGGATTTGGACACCTGATCTTATTCACTTATATACTTACCTAATGCACTCAAGCTGTTAACAATGGAAGAAAATCTTGCATGCATTTCATGAATAGATTCATTAGTTTGCATATGAAATTGTTCAAACTTTTTTTAAGCATATTAATTTTGGTATTTTTAACTTGGGTGGTACCTTCATGTGTTATTGAAAGTTTATGCCATATATCATAAGCTGTTTCACATGAATATATCATATTAAACTCACTGACAAAAATAGAACAATACAATATGCTTACCGCTTTTGCATTCAATTGAACTTGTTTTACCGTATTTGGATCCCATGTTGCATATTTAGTTGTGGGAAGCATTATAATGTGTAGATATCATCCTCCTTAGATCTAGGCAGATCCCTTAGAAGTAGAATTGCATTCTTATTTTCCAATAGGTGTAGTTGCTTCCATCAAAGGGTGGTGATCGACTCACATAAGTTCCTTCAAGGTTGAGGTTGTGAAGTACACCGTCCCCCATTCTTCAAGATCTGTCAGGGCTCCTTGAAGACCTTCTCTGTTACCAATTGAAAGATCTAGAGGGGGGAGGGGTGAATAGAGATATTTTAATCTTAAAAATAATTAAACACTCAACCAAATAAGGAGGAGGAAACAAGGAAGACACTTCGGTTTAGAGTGGTTCCAACCTTTGAATCAAAGGCTGTCAGTCCACTACCCGATTGTCTCCAATTGGGTTTTTGAAAGTGATTAATTTTATTTACCTCTCAAGGATATTGCAATAAAATACAATCACCTTCCTTGAAGTAGACTTCTCCTAGAAGTGATCTCAGCCTCCTTGAAGCAGCCTTCTTTGAAGTAACTCCAAGCCTTTTGAGCAACCTTCTTCTCCTTGAAGTAGCTCCACCACCTTGAGATAGCCTTCACCTAGATTATCTCCAACCTCCCTTGAAGCTGACTTCTTGAAGTAATCTCAATCACCTCTTGAAGCAACCTTATCCACCAAGAAGTAGCTTCAACCAAGCTCCCTCAAGTAGCCTCCACAACTTGGAGTAGCCAAGGAGCACAAGTAGCTTTAACTTGTAAAAGGGGGATTGGAAGAAAGAAAGTACACAAGTTGCATATAGCGCTTTGATCCTATATCAAGCTTTAGACCTCTCAAACCACTTAGGATGGACGTTGCTATGAGGTGGCTAAGATTCTATGACTACAGGACATGAATTTGGAGCTTGTAGAACAAGATGGCAAGTGTTGCTTTGTTGCTCACAATAATGTATTTTCAAGTGTATCTTAGGTGCTTTAGCTGTCCTAAAACCTCTCCTATTTATAGGAATGGTTTGCAAGTACTTAGGAACGTTCTAGGGAGTCTCTAGAGTGTTCTTAGTGCTTAACTAGCCATTAGGTGTACATTAGTTGGCCAACAATGGCTAATTTGTTCATGCTTAAAAGAACAATCCAGAAGCTCAGTCGACACATTTGTCAACCGAACTGTGTCTCAGTAGAGCATTTCTTCGACTGAGGTTGGGTTTAAGGAAAATGTGTAGCAACATCTATTTTCAACTCCCAACTACAAACCACTTGGTCTAACGGTCATAAGATCTGGACCGAGGTTTGCTCGGTCAACAATATTTTTGACCGAAACCCATTTTAGAACACAAATGTGTAAGTAATTGAACAATGCTCATAAGTTTGACTGAGGTGGTTATCAGTCGACAAGAACTTTGACCGAGTGTGTATCGGGTGACAAGTTTCTTGACCGAGGATGTCCCTGTTTCAGTCTTTTGAATCACCTACTAAGTGTGTTTTTCAATGGGTGATGGTGAGTCTAACTTTAAAGGGAAACCTATCTAAGGGTTATAAGTGGATAAGTAAGATATAAAAATTGATTTACATGATTTATAAGTACTTGTACATTATATTTTTGTACAAGTGTTTACATTTGAGTACAATCATGAACACATATATAATTAATTACATTTGATCTTCAACTTTACACTTAGTAGAATCTCCTTATTACGTTGAATCCTGAAATACTCAAATAGCATGTTACATCCATAAGTATAAAATGTTTGTAATCATCAAAACAAAGGGTATCTTGATGTCTAATTCAGCTAAAATCAACCACCATTTATACATATTGCACAAGAAACATTTCCACATTTATCACTTGAACAAACATATAACATGTTACCGAAAACCTAATTCGGTTGAGACACCATTTACAAACTTTCCCGCATGGAACTGAGAGTACATGGATGACTCTAAGGCACACTATACAACTAAAAACTATCTCTAGGGTTTATCAACTCAGTCCTCCTTGCAGCCATAGTTTCACTATCACTGCTATCGATCACCTAAAAAGATGTGGTGACCTAGGAGGTGAGACCCAGTCCCAGTGAGATATATAACTCTCTCCAACAAATATTGATTACAATAGATTAAATAGTATAACAACTGAGTAGTTGGAGTATTTAATAAACAAATGAGTAGATTGAACAGTTCAAGCATGCTAAAGAGGTTAAGCAATAAGCTCAACAACAAGTATGATGATCAATGTATATACAGGAAATAGATAAATCCATTTTTTCTATCAGATTTATACTCAGGTTTCATAAGATTGCATTTAATAACAACCATCATCATTAGTCTGACTACATCATATGTCTTTCTAACAGCACAAGCAATCTAGTTGCATAAGCATCTTGAAGATCATGAATATGTCTAGTAGCATAGCATGATTATCAATATTAGCAAGTTTAATAAATCTATATCATGAGTGGAGATAACATCATAATCATAACTAACTGCATAAGCATGTTTAGCTATTTAAGCATCTTCTAATTGTAGAGACATGGCTAGTAGTATTAAACATAACTAGTGACATAATCTTAACTATCAGTCTCAATATATCTGACAACCTAAGAATGTCTACAAAATGAGCATATCTACAACATAAGAATATATATCATCTCTTATTGTACTATACATTATCTTTACGTAAAGAGAGTAAATAAGTGTTATCGCAACAACTATGTTCCTTCCGCACATGCGCCGTCTTCAGCAGCTCCAGAATGAAGTCGGTCTCACTTCCATAGCTCATGTTCCTAGAGTGCATAATAATGTAGCGGACTGTATTGCTCGCTTCTCAATTTCTGCTAGTATAGCTTTTACTTTCCAAAATGTGGCACCCCCGTGGCTCACAAGTAATCTAGATGTTAATTTCTCTAACATTTGGCCCGCAGTAGAGAGTGGGATGAATATAATCTGATCTCTATGGTTTCCCAAAAAAAAGAGAGTAAATAAGTGTTATCATCCAATGTGAGACATTGTGTATAAGCCCAAAAAGATATGCTACATGATTGTATTACATCTTTTATTACTTCCCTGAGGATTTCAGTCAGACCACCCAAATCCAATTAAACACTGCTAAGTCAAAATTAGCGCCATATAAGGTCTAGGAAAAGCCAAAATCCAAGATATTCTCCCTCCTTGGTTAGTACGAGTCTGTACCGTAGTGACATATCAGTCAAATTACAACACAACGACATATAGTCATGTGACTAGACCACCTTGGTATAGGTCACAATGCTAGATAATAGGTTATTCATGGTCGTTCTATAATAGGCATCCTGCAGTTATACTGCTATCTTTCACACATCACAATATCTGAAGCATGACTGCATCCATCCTCCATAAATACCTGGTGTCAGGATGACAAGAACCCTACATACTCACAATACACGCTCTGAGTTTCCCTTAGGAATACTCGTTTCACCATCTAGCAAGTTCTAAAACTGGAATGGATCTATGGCACATGGAAAGTACATGATTAGGGTGTCACTTTATTAGTTATTTTCAATTGGGTGAACTAAGGCTGCATCAAACACATGGACATATAAACCCTAATTCATCTCCAACAAACATTGCTATATAACAACTTTAGAAGATATAAAACATATGAGACATAATTTCTCATCTCAACATCATAGGGTAGTATTCACCAGCCAATCAAGAGACTCTTCTTGGTATCACATCATCATCACGTGGTACTACTTATTACCATTCATGAGACTACACTTGTCATCACTCTATCATAAGATATAAATCCTTATCACAACATTACATGGTATCAACCCTTGTCAACATAAGAGGACTAATCCTCATCCATGGATTAACCATGCCCAAAGGTCATTAGGACCATCATATAATTTCTTGCAAATTCATCATTATCTTTCTATGCCTTATAACAAGGCTAAAAAACACATCACAATACATGTGATATACATGCTTAGCATGATATTGCATTAAAGAACTAACAAATGTTCACATGATAACATTGAACGGTTATCTTAACATTTCAGAGCATTCCATTATTATATCACATATAAGGAATATATGATTGGCCATCATTATACTTATAGTATACAAGTTTAGCATAAGAAAGCATAGATCATCAAGCTATGATGACCACGAGTTAACACATTAGAGTTTCAATCAATCATTAGGAAGGATATTTCATCAGTATATTAATCATTCAAGAAAGGAACATGACTAACCACCATTTTATACTTGCATTAGGGTTAAGTTTAGAAACATAAGTTACTTTTATTGCTACAAATAAACATTATTACCCAAACCCTAATTATGGCATCCCTATTGGATCATGGATGCATAAGGTGAAGCATCACCACCACATTACATACTATCCTCAAGTATGGATCCACGCATGACTCAAGGTGTAACCATCGTGTTATAGCATACTATAGTTCAACCATAATAATATAGACTCCATTGTTCTATCATATCACTAAGGAAGGTTGATCATAGTTACCTATCATTATCTAAGCTCATTAGGATTAAGTGTAATAAACTATATCCCATTAGGGTTACATATCAACATGATATGGTCATTATCCATTCTATTCATATGAAGGAAAAGGTAAGAATACCTTATTAAAGGCAACACTCCATTGGTTCCATCATCATTCAACCCATATCACCATACCACACATCATCCATAACCATTGGATATGGAAAAGATAATACCATTGGTTATTTACATAAGTAAACACCTTAAACAACCATATGTAAAGTCATCAAGTTGTGACCCAGAAAGAGTCACCATTAAACCCTAGACATCCCTTATTTAATAACATAAAGGGGAACCATAGGTTATGGGGTTCAAACCC
The DNA here is from genome assembly GCA_963693085.1 of Alisma plantago-aquatica. NCBI lineage: Eukaryota > Viridiplantae > Streptophyta > Magnoliopsida > Alismatales > Alismataceae > Alisma > Alisma plantago-aquatica. The sequence continues at coordinate 852,777,571 of OY856410.1, forward strand.
GTCACCGGTTGTACATTTTAAACAAGCCATCATATCAACTATCAAGATCCTTAAATTAATCACATGAGGGAATCCATCAAATTCAGAGTATTAGAACTCACACGTAATACTATAGGTTTCAATCCAAATGATTGGATGTTTAAGCATCCATCTCAACCAATGGGTCAAGTCCATTATTCAAAACTATTAGATGAAGGAGTGTTAGATCTTAATCATTGGATCAGGTTCATACTTCAAAACCATGAATTAGAGTAAGGTCTAACCCTTGAATCATTTGACCCAAGAAACTATTGGATTAGGGCTTAATTGATGCTACAACTACATCCTTAACTCACCATCAGTTGTAGAGACCTAATCCACCATTGGTTGTGACCATTAAGTCACCATAAGTTGTTAGATCATCACTATATTAATTATTACCATTGGATATTAAACTAATGTCACCATTGATTGATAGCATCATTAGGGTACTTAGTTGTTTATAATTATGATTTTAATTGATACAAAACCTGACCTTAGGGGTGACTATCGATTGTCACCTTCGGTTGACACACTTGGTCACCATCATCGATTGTTGCAAGGGTACTACCATTGGTTGATGTATAAAATGGAAATCACCCTTAAAACCTAGGTATAATCCATCAGTTGTTAGGTGCTTAGCACCATTGGCTATCATACCAACATGATATAGATCATATTCTTCCTTAGGAAGGTCATATACAAAGTTTTAGATCCATATAAAGCTGGAAACTAAGCAATAAAAACCATAGAAATTGAAACCCTAGGCAAGGTTATCTTTTACAAGTATAGATCTTCATTTTAGAGAAAGAACTTATGCAAGCAAGCTTATAGTAAGAAATAAAAGTGAAGAGGGTTATAAAACTTGCCTCTATAGAGAATAAAAGACTTCTTAGCAGAAAGAAAACTTGAACTAGAAGGTAGAAAACTCAAGTTTTAGGTCTGAACTTGGTCATCTAGCACATTTCTCCACCAAAGAAGCAAATCCTAAGCGTAAGGAGCAAGAAAGGTAGAGATTTTGAGCTTCAGAGCAACTTTTACCATGGAGGACCATGGTTTTGACCTAGAGGAAGGTTGAAGGAAAAAGAAGAGAAAGAAAAATAGAGAAGGAGGGAAGAAAACAACTTGCCTTGGTCAGAAACCCTAGGAGATGACTTTAGAAACCTAGGTTGGGCTAGATGAAGCTCTAGGTGACCTTCTTCTCCAAAAAAGGGATCGTCTTCTACCTTGGACCACCTGGTTATGTAGTCAAACAGAGTGGAGTCGATGCTCCATGTTAGAAGAAAGAGGAAGTTAGGAATTTTTTTGAACTTGGGCAAGGAAAAGATAGATATAGCCCATGGATAAGGAAGTGAAGAAGCATGAGGTACACAAGCAGCTTTCCATGTGTCCACAACTTAAAGCTTCCATGGATAAGAAAGTAGCAAGTCCTTTGGCTGTTGGGGACTGCCAGACCATTGGTTGTTTGTCTCCTAGGACATACATAATTTGTTGGGAGAAGATACCATCATTTGTTCATGGTTTAGGTCAAAAGATGATTGAACCATTGATTGATCATGTCTATAAGGAAACCATCAGTTCAAGTGAACCAAACCAGCATGAACCATCAAGCTAGAGCCTTTAGGATGACCTTCAAATGTTACCTAGTGGTCCCTATGGTTTATGGCCATTGGCGTTTGCCCAAACCAATGGTACCGTCATTTGTTAGGCTTAAAGGTGGCTCATCCATGGGGGGTGAACCCTAGTTCAACCCTAGAAGGGTAATTCCACCAAACCAAAGTACAATTGAGCACCCCATGGATAAAAAAGATCAAGAATGATGAGAGAACATCAAAGGACCCTAATGCAAGTGACAAATTTTAAAGAAAACTTCACAATAAAGTAAATTGTAGAAAAGTCCAAAATGTACATAAAATTGCATATCTTGCATAAACAATGTCCAAATTGGACCAAAATTGAAACTTAAGCTTGTATTATGATTCTCAATGCATATAGCAAGGTTTTATTATGGTTTCAAGCAATCAATTATGATAATTAAGAATCTTCAACCATTTAAGCAAGATTAGGGGTCTCACAGTAGAGGTCGCAACTTTCCACCAACAAGAGCATGCAACACATCATCAATGTCAGTAAGAGGGCTGTCTAGGCCACAATATGATTTGAGAACTTGTCACAGGTGTGGTCAAGTAGGGAATATAAGGTGGAGTGCCCTATGAAGGAGGAAGAAGTGACACAACAGTAGAGGCAAAGTCAATGAGGTTCCCAGTTGCAACAGTTCAACAGTAGTGGTGGTAGAGGATACGATCAGGCATCACATGTGGGGTAATCTGGACCAGCTAGCCAAGGATGTGGATGACAACATGTGATGTCTATATTTTATGCTATGAGTTAGATAGAGGGAGTGGTCAATCCACAATTCATGACAGATCATATGGAACTTTTTCATTCTAACTTGTCTGCTTCTTCTTTCGTATCTATTTTGGTTGACCCCGATGTGACACTCTCTTTTATCACTAGAGAGGTGATTAGTAGCTTTTATGTGCTAGTTTGTAGTGGATCTAATAGTCTTTGGATAGAAACCCATTTAATTGGTTTCGTTGAGTTGCGGGAGGTGTGTCCATCTTGTTTTCTTTCTTTCCCAAGACACAACATTCAAGTGGACCTGATGCCACTTGACATGCATAGATTTGATGTGATCCTAGGGATGTATACCTTAGAGAAGTACAAGGTTGTTTTGTAATGTAGTTCCAAGGTGGTGATATTCTATGATGAAGATGTCTCTTGGACTTTCCAAGGAGATAGGAAGATCCTTCCTACATGTTTGATGTCGACTATGATAATAGAGAGGTTGATGAGACAAGGATGTGAGGCCTTCTTGGCACATGTTGTGGATACCAAGGTGAGGAGTCCTAGTATCTAGGAGGTGCTGGTAGTGCATGAGTTTGAGGATGCCTTTCTTGAAGAGTTTCCAGGTGCCCCCCTAGAGAGATTGATTTTGAGATCAATCTTATTCCTCAAACAAAATCCATTGCACAATCACCCTATTGGATGACACCAGTGAAGATGTAGGATTTTAAGAAATAGTTGCAAGAGTTGCTAGAGAAGGGTTTCATCAAACTGAGAACTTCCCTTTGGGGTGCTCCCATGTTGTTTGTGAAGAACAAGGATGGTTTCATGAGGTTATGCATAGAAGACTGATTTGAACAAGGTCACGATAAAGAACAAGTATCCATTACCAAAGATCAATGACCTATTTGATCAGTTGAGATGTGATATGATGTTTTCCAAGATAGATATGAGGTCAAGTTACCACCAGCCGAGGATCAAGGTAGATGGCATACCTAAGTCTTCTTTTAGGACTAGGTATGGTCACTGTAAGTTTGTGGTTATGTCATTTGGGGTAACCAATGCACTGGAAACTTTCATGGATTTGATGAATAGGATGTTCAGGCTATATCTTGATATGTTTGTGGTGGTGTTTATAAATAATATATTAATATGCTCCAGGGATAGTCAACAATATGAGTAGCACCTACGCTAGGCGTTGACGTTGTTGAGACAACATAGGTTGTAATCCAAGTTTAGTAAGTGTGAGTTCTAGTTGACCGATGTGTCTTTTTTTGGTCACATCATATCGACTAAGGTCATTTGTATAGACCCAAAGATGGTAGAGTCTATGATAGAATGGGAGCAACCCAAGACATTGAAAAAGGCTTGAAGTTTCCTAGGTTTGGCAGGTTACTACATGAGATTCATAAAGAATTTTAGTGTTGTAGCATTACCCCTAACCAAGTTGACTAGGAAATGTGTTCCTTTTGTCTAGGATGACATGTGTCAACATTATTTCCAGTTTTTGAAGGAAAAGTTTACATGTGCTCCAATGTTAGTGCTTCTAGAGCAAGGGAAAGGTTACATAATCTTTTGTGATGCTTCAAAAAATGCCTTGGGATGTGTGCTGATGCAGGACAAGAACATGATTCTTTTGCTTTGTGACAACTTAAAATTCATGAGGAGAACAACCTGACACATGAACTGGAGCTAGTAGTAGTGGCCTTGAAGATTTGGAGGCACAATCTAAAATATGGAGAAAAGTGTCAAATCTTCACAGACCACAAGAACCTTCAGTATATCTTCTTAAACCAAGAGTTGAATATAAGGTAGAGGAGATGGATGGATATGATCAAGGACTATGATTGCATGATTGACTACCATCCAAGGAACTGGATAATGTGGTGGCTAATGCATTGAGCAAGAAGTCATCTTCATCATCATTTTTAGACAAGGTACAATTACACTCCATGGTGTACCAAAAGAGAGAAATGTTGGTATCTCTTTGCCAGATGAACGTATAGTTGAAAGTATCCTTGTTAGTAAAACTATTAGCACTGTTACAGGTGAAGCCCGCCTTGATACATTAGATCAGAGACACTCAGAAGAGTGATTCCAAAATATAGAGGATAGATCAGAGTTTGGTAGCATGATGGCTTTCTTGAGTCAGAGGATGGGACAATTTGTTTTCACAATAGGATAGTTATTCCAGATGTTGATGGTTTGAGGAAGATGCTTCTAGATGTGCCTCATTACTCAATGTATATGATGCACCCTAGAAGTACCAAGATGTATCATAACCTAAAGGAGTTGTATTGGTAGCTAGGTCTAAAGCATGATGTGTCAGAGTTCATTATTAACTGTCCAGTTTGTCAGAGGTCAAGGCAGAACATCAGAAGCCTATAGGGATGTTACATTTGCCAATACCGTAGTAGAAATGGGATCATATTACCATGGACTTTATGTTTGGTCTTACTAAGACAACCAACAATCACAATTCTATTTGGGTGATGGTTGATAGGTTGACCAAGTCAACTCATTTCCTTTCAGTCAAGATGATGTATACAATAGAGAAGTTAGTACTAATATATGTTTGTGAGATAATTGGTTTGCATGATATTGTAGTTACCATAGTATCTAACAAAGGCCCACAATTTATGGGTCATTTTTGGGAATGTCTGCATACAACTATGGGGACACAACTAAGGTTTAGCACAACTTTTCACGCATAGATAGATGATCAGTCAGAAAGGACCATTCAAACATTGGAAGATCTATTAAGAGTATGCATCTTGCAGTTTCTTGGTAGTTGGGATGTACATCTAAGTTTGATAGAGTTATACTACATCAGTAGTTATCAGAGGAGTATAGATATGGCAATGTATGAAGCTCTGTACATGATATATTATTTGTCACCTCTTTGTTGGTATGAGATAGGTGAGTATTATCTTCTGGGTCTTGAGCTAGTACTTAAGACCACAGAGAAGACCAAAGTGATATAACAGTAGTTGAAGGTATCCCAGGACAAATAGAAGCCATATGTCAATAACTTCCATAGACCGTTGGAGTTCCAAGTTAGAGATTGTGTGTACCTTAAGGTTTCCCCTTGGAAGGGTGTGTTGAGGTTTGGTAAGGAGGGTAAATTGGCTCGTAGGTTTATGGGAGCAAACCCTAACTTGTCACATGTTAGAAAGGTGGTATACAAGTTAGAGTTATTTCCAGAGGTGTACATGTTGCATAATGTCTTCCAATCCTCCATGTTGCAGAAGTATTACCCTGATACAAAGCAGACATTGTAGCAAGTTGAGGTTGAGTTGGAGGAGGACATGTCATATGTTGAGTGTCACGCCCCAATTTCGCATTAACCTCAAACCACGAAATTAGGATGCGACAGGATGGGATTTACACATAAGCCAACCACTCTTCACTTTTAAAAACATTTTTAAAGATATTAATAGGAAAATCTGATTTATGTTGTCAAATGAAACTAAACAAACTGCGGAAGCATCTTTATTAACTGACTAGCAATATAAACAGAGTCTACAACATATTACATTATCTGACATAAAATAAAGCATAACAGATAATTTACATCTTTATACACATTCACTCTCTCCCTCACACCTTGTCCCAAAGATCGAGGGGAAAGGACTAAGAGACCTCTAACTACTAACTACGAACCTTCTATCGACTAGGCGTAAGGATAAATCGATCCTTCTGATTTCCTGCTGCTGATGATAACCTGAAAATGTTTTGAGTAGAGGTATGAGCCTACTCGCTCAGTGAATAGTATTTCAATTAGCTATCACTAAACAACTCATCAGGTTTATAAACTGAAAATAAACACATATACAGTTCAAGCAGAGCAGTTCTATTGACATAGCAGATATACAGGTAATAATCACATTTTTATGCATCAACAGGTATTCAGGTAGATAAACAGATATATAAATTTACTGTGATCCTATATGATTACTTATTTATGTTATTAGGCCCCAAACATATGCAGTGCACTCTGCATATGAAGATCTGTAGCAAACTACGATCCCACCGTACAAGACTTAGCGACACACCCGGGAAATGCTAAGTCTGACTTCTCGTCCTGGTCTGCACAGGACTCTCAGGCTCACAAGGCCTCACTGCACTAACTCTGAGTGCTCTGGACTCCTCCGCAACCTGTAGTGCACAGTGGAGGGTCTCTAAGTCTCTGATGCCTGGGCGTATCCCCAGAACTGACCGAGACTTCTCCGATGCCTGGGCGTATCCCCAGAACTGACCGGAACGTACTCTTGGATTTCCGATGCCTGGGCGTATCCTCAGAACTGACCGGAATCCTACCACTCAGACTACGTGTCACCGAGACAATCGGTATTTGTTGGACACGAGTCTCCGATGTCTGGGCGTATCCCCAGAACTGACCGTTTTACCCCAAAGGTACAGACCGCGCAATGGGGTTCTACGGTGTTGGGACACCTAAGTCTATTAACTGATAAACATTTAAACAATTTAACAGGAATATCACATTTCATGCATATTGCACCATCTGAATAACACATGAAGCAAATATAAATCCATTATCATCATTAAACATGATTCAGTACCATTTATCCACTTTTGATGCTAAACATCTATTTTTAAAACAGCAAATACATTGCGAGTATAATACAGGAAATTTCATCCATTCCACTAAGCATATTAGGTATTTCAAGTTCCAATGAAACTAACATACGCTATTGTATGTACTACGCTGCTTAGAGGTTATACTAACTGATACAGAAGTAATTAAGCATTTAAATTGAGTTAAATAATGATTTCTAAATGAACTACTACTCACCCACTTCGGTGTGTTCGTATATACTGAAAAATGTCCACAACCACGCCTAATTCTGCCCTTTACAGCAGAGTGCACGCCGTGCACCTGGGCGGAAACTTGTTCTGCTATCTGTAACTTTGCACGCCGTGCAAATTGATTTGCACGCCGTGCACCTGCGCAGAAACGGGAAACTCATGAAGATGAACTCGATTCTAAAGCTATGTCTTGGACTTAATCTACGAAAAGCTTACCAAAACCTCTAGGACAAACCCAGGGACGTTGTTAAGTGGCGTTGCCTTATTCCCACGGTGACTACTGGCTACAAACGCAAGTCTTCTTCTACCTTGGTCCAGTTCTGGAACAAGCCTACTACACACAACAGCTTTCACTCTCGAACAGGTTGGAGAAGAGACTCGGTTAGGTGCTGATTGAGGGCTATTAGTTGCGGATTTCTGCTTAGGCCTCCTGGCCGAGCTTGATGTTGATGATTGGATGTGGTTTCTTGCACCGGAACAATGCCCTGGCCGCTGCTTCAAGCAGCTACTGCTGCTGCTTGCTGGATGGGCGCTGCCCTTGCTAGCTGAGTGACTAAACGCAGCTACTGGCTGCGGATTCCGCCAAGAACTCGAGGTCTGGGCTCAAGGGAGCCTTCCCCTTCTGCTGGGCGGCCCAAGGTGGCCTCCCTGGCCGTGCGCAGCAGCTGCAACTGCAGCTTGCCCGCCGGCCAAGGCTGCAGGCTAGGGCGGAAATGGAGGAGGGGAGGAAGGAGAAGTGTGGGAGTATAGGTGCGGCTGGTCGGAGCTGAAGGGCCGAAGAAATCGCCCCTGCATATGCCCGCCCTTGCTCCTGCTGCTCGGGGTCGATTGACCTGCTCAGCGCCGCTTTAAGAGGTTGCTGTTCTATCGGGTGAAGATGACCGAGAAAAAGAAAAGAAAGGGAAAAGGGTTATAAGCCAATAATGGGTAAATTGCAGCCAAGGTCCAAAGAAAACTAAAAATAGCATAAGTATTGCCTCGGAGGTCCAAATTGGATGATTTCTTTTGCATCCACTCAAGCACAAACTCCTCTACCAACTCAAAGCATGAAAACATATTGATTGGACTGTTTCACTAGATCAAAGCTCTAAATGCGAATGTGATTACTTGATTCAACTTAATAAACTAAATAATCAATATAGATATCATTAATTGCCTCGGGTGATTCAAACTCAACTATTGATTCACATATTAACTTATTTGATTAACCATGATATTTAATTTGATATTCAACACTAATTGCATTAGTCAGCACTCAACTCAACTCAATTAACTCAACAATCATCATTACTATTATCATTAATTACCTCAGATGATTAAATCTTGACTATTGATTCACATGTTGTCTTATATTGATTATTTATGATGTTTAACAAAAACTTAGCACTAATTGGGATGTTTTACGTAATTCGAAGTATTTATTGACTAACCCTGATATGGGTCGTAACAATCTCCCTCCCTTATAAGAATTTCGTCCCGAAATTCCTAAAAGAGAAAAGGAAACTTGTTACGCACATCTATCCCAAAACTCCCCATGTGACTCCTTCTTGGTTAAGATTTCTCCACAGAACTTTCACTAATGGTATATCACGATTCTTGAGTTTCTTGATCCACTGATCAACTATCGGTATTGGTCCCTCAACATGGGACACATCTGATCTGATCCCAGATCAAACCACAAAACATTGTCTTTTCAGAATCGTTATAACAGTATCTCAAATTATGATAACTACTGAGAGATTATCATACTATTCATGCAGACAAACATTTTAAATTTTTAAATAAACAGAATGCATGTCAATTTGGTACTAAAATAACTTCATGCAATTTAACTGTTAAACATCATCACATCTCATAATGAAAATTGATATCAAGATACTTGATTCATCGTACACCCTATCCTTAGGGTTTCATTTGCCTTGTTCATTCATCACATGCCAACATCCTACTCTTAGGGTTATCTCATTCAGTAATCACATGGCAACACCCTACTCTTAGGGTTTCCATTATCTCATCTGTTTGATTTCAATTTAAATCACAATACGGTATCATTCTAAAACTGGCAGCGCGGTATATTCAAAATCATTGTAATTACTGAGTAATCTTTATATTATGCATGCAGGCAGATTAAAAATTCATAAATATCCCAAACTCAAATCAAATTTTGGCACATACATACTGAATTCATGTAATTGAACATCCTATTACATCAATAAGAGTAATTTACTTCACCTATAAGAAACCATCTGTAATATTTATCAATTGTCTGAAATTTCTCAAAGTACGTGCATGTCAACTAAATTCCTGGTTTGTGCATCACATAACTCAATTAAGAGTTGCTTACATATCATAACACAAATAATTAATAGTACTTGAGAATTTCTAATGATATCTCAGAGAAATGTGCCAATTCATGTAAATGTTAAGTCACACACATTAACATAACAGGAAACATGCAACCAGGTTTATTTGCATATTTTAATGCTATCTTACTATCTTGAAATCATGCACCTAATGGTTTACCAAATTTGCATTGCCTGGGTTTATATTCAAACCGAACCATTATCGGTTGTGTATTTCTAAACTCAACATTCACACTAGCAAACTCTATAAGACTTAAATGTTCTTCCCATTTCCACTGAAAAGCAAAACACATGCTTTCAGCATGTCCTCAAGAGTCTGAATGGTTCTCTCAAACTAACCATCCGTCTGCGGATGAAAAGGTTGTATCGAATCTTAACTTTGTGCCCGAAGCACAAAGCAACTGTTTCTACAATCCTAGATATGAACTTAGGTTCTCAAAATGACATGATTGGAACTGGATTACCAAGCAACCTAATTATTTCATCCATGTATATCTTAGTCAAGTTTTGAGACATCAAAGGTTGACTAAATATGAAGAAAGCGAACAGACTAAATTAGTCTATCCAAAATCATTCATATCAAATCACAACCTCTAGGTGTCCTGGGTAATCTTACCACAAAATCCATTGTGATAAATTCCCATTCCCATTCAGGCATAGAAAAAGATTACAAGGTAGCTATAGATTTCTAGGGTTCAACTTTAACCTACTGGTATACACTACTTTTAACCACATACTTAGCTACATCCTTCTGCATATCTGACCATTTGTTTCAACTACTTGGAATTCATATACATCTTAGCGTTTCCTGAAAGCATAGCATACATCAACACATGCACTTCCATAAGAATCTTTTCTTTCAACTCACTATCTCGAGGTACACACATCATGTCATACTAATATAACACCTTATCATCTTAAAAACTTAAACTCTGGTTTCCTCCGATCATGTCATGCATGGTCTGGTTTAACTCACTATCACCCTATTGTAGTTCCTTGATCTGATCATAAGAAGTAGGCTTAACTTACATCTGTACAATCAAATCACTCTGTGTTATCACCCCTAAATCTAAGTTCAACCTCCACATTTCTACTAACAGGTCTCTATTGAAACCTGCCATAGAGAATGCATTAACTGTTGAACTTGACTTTCTGCTGAAAACATCATTCACCACATTCTCTTTACCATGGTGGTAATCTATTGTCACATCATAAAGATAATGACACCATGTCTTAAAAACATGAACTACATCAGCTATCTTTAGATCATATATCGGATAATTCTCCGCTTTCTATGCTACTTACTTATTGTTACATTTTAGGTTTATGTCTTACTCATTCCTCTAAATCATTTCATGTTGTTCATGTACCGATCAGATTATCTACTTCAAAACCCTAGATCACTATCAAAGCCAGTTTACTTTTCATCGAACAAATCTCAAGGTCTTATTTAACAAAGATACTGGTATACAAGGTTACATCACTAATGATATCCTTTAAACTACTACAACTTTAATCATTCTAGGGTTTTGGTCTATATCAGTAACATAGCTTTATTGTGTGTATGTGTGATCGATTATATAAATCAAATTGAGTTGCTTGGGTCAATAACATATTAACCCAACACTTGACTTTAATTACATTAACTGAAAATTCAGTTTTCACAATAGTTTCTGTAATTCGTTTATTAAACTGCTAACCGAAGCTCCAAAAATTCTGAAAATTTTATATGTTGTGCCTAATAAAGTTTTAGACCTCCAGTAAAAATTTCAGGTCATTTCAAGTTACCAATAATTAATTAAAAATCAAACAGTGCGCTGCTATATAGCAGTCTGCAGCAGATTCGGTCGAGTTGTAATTCGACCGACACCTTACTGTAGAGATCAAAAGTCATTCAAAAATTACTCCAATTTAATAGAGTGTCTAAAATTTGTGATTTTAAAACATAGTTAGAGTTTGAGATCAATTGGATATACCATTAAAAAGATAAAATTCAATTGCTACACTGCTATATCATTCAGAAAATGTGATCGGTCGAGTTTGATACTCAGCCGATAAACTGGTCAGAACATTCTTCAAAAATTCTGATATCTTCCAATGTTGCTCACATTATATATATCCAACTCATATCCAAATTGGAGCTAAATCAAAGTTACACATAAAATACTAAAAATCATCTAGTGAGACATTCTATTTATCAAATTCTGTATTCATGTGTTATTTAAATCCTAATTTGGGCCAATTAGGGTCTATGCTTCTCAAACCCTAATTTTCAAGATAAAAGAACTTTTAGACTTCTATTCATATTTTACTTGTTAATAGGAGTCATTAGATCCCAGTAACGCATCCTGCCAGCCGGACCAGGCCGAACCTGTAGTCCTGAAGCCAAGAGCTACTCGGGATTAATCAACCCCTATTAATCTAAAACATGTGGAAAGAATATCCACTTAGGGCAAACTCAATTAACATAATTTCGGATCTACTTTAATACAAAGAAAACAAATATTAAGCTTTTCACTTCATGACACAACACTATAAAAGAATCATACTTATTGTACAAACTGAAAGTCTAAATTCATGCATATAAGAGCATTTCTAGTGATACTTAAATCAAATAAACAATGATAGACAAAAGTTGAATCGCATCTTATATGTAATCTCTTATTCCTACATTAATTTCTTATCTCTTAAACCTAAGATTTCTAGGGTTTTCTCTCTAGCCTATCCTTCCTCTGCATACCTGGCCAGGGCATCCAGAGAAGAACATACAGAGTAGCTTGATACTGGTCAATCTAAGTATTCAGACACCTGGCCAGGGTATCTAAACACTCAGACCTTCCAGAGCTAAAACACATCAACTATTGTTTGCCTCACTTATAACTTTATCTTTTGATCTTAATGATTCTTATCGACTCAACTTAAGCTCATTACTTGATTCTCGTGACCACATCCTCTTCCTGCTATCTGCAATAGTATAACATAACACTTCCTGTTAGAAAATTATAGATAGAAGAAAGACACCTAAACCTTAATCCTATTGGTCTCTTATCGTCCCCTGACCTTGAGTAACTATGTACTCAAACCAAAGCTCTGATACCAAGAATTGTCACGCCCCAATTTCGCATTAACATCAAACCACGAAATTAGGACGCGATAGGATGGGATTTACACATAAGCCAACCACTCTTCACTTTTAAAAACATTTTTAAAGATATTAATAGGAAAATCTGATTTATGTTGTCAAATGAAACTAAACAAACTGCGGAAGCATCTTTATTAACTGACTAGCAATATAAACAGAGTCTACAACATATTACATTATCTGACATAAAATAAAGCATAACAGATAATTTACATCTTTATACACATTCACTCTCTCCCTCACACCTCGTCCCAAAGATCGAGGGGAAAGGACTAAGAGACCTCTAACTACTAACTACGAACCTTCTATCGACTAGGCGTAAGGATAAATCGATCCTTCTGATTTCCTGCTGCTGATGATAACCTGAAAATGTTTTGAGTAGAGGTATGAGCCTACTCGCTCAGTGAATAGTATTTCAATTAGCTATCACTAAACAACTCATCAGGTTTATAAACTGAAAATAAACACATATACAGTTCAAGCAGAGCAGTTCTATTGACATAGCAGATATACAGGTAATAATCACATTTTTATGCATCAACAGGTATTCAGGTAGATAAACAGATATATAAATTTACTGTGATCCTATATGATTACTTATTTATGTTATTAGGCCCCAAACATATGCAGTGCACTCTGCATATGAAGATCTGTAGCAAACTACGATCCCACCGTACAAGACTTAGCGACACACTCGGGAAATGCTAAGTCTGACTTCTCGTCCTGGTCTGCACAGGACTCTCAGGCTCACAAGGCCTCACTGCACTAACTCTGAGTGCTCTGGACTCCTCCGCAACCTGTAGTGCACAGTGGAGGGTCTCTAAGTCTCCGATGCCTGGGCGTATCCCCAGAACTGACCGGGACTTCTCCGATGCCTGGGCGTATCCCCAAAACTGACCGGAACGTACTCTTGGATTTCCGATGCCTGGGCGTATCCCCAGAACTGACCGGAATCCTACCACTCAGACTACCTGTCACCGAGACAATCGGTATTTGTTGGACACGAGTCTCCGATGTCTGGGCGTATCCCCAGAACTGACCGTTTTACCCCAAAGGTACAGACCGCGCAATGGGGTTCTACGGTGTTGGGGCACCTAAGTCTATTAACTGATAAACATTTAAACAATTTAACAGGAATATCACATTTCATGCATATTGCACCATCTGAATAACACATGAAGCAAATATAAATCCATTATCATCATTAAACATGATTCAGTACCATTTATCCACTTTTGATGCTAAACATCTATTTTTAAAACAGCAAATACATTGCGAGTATAATACAGGAAATTTCATCCATTCCACTAAGCATATTAGGTATTTCAAGTTCCAATGAAACTAACATACGCTATTGTATGTACTACGCTGCTTAGAGGTTATACTAACTGATACAGAAGTAATTAAGCATTTAAATTGAGTTAAATAATGATTTCTAAATGAACTACTACTCACCCACTTCGGTGTGTTCGTATACACCGAAAAACGTCCACAACCACGCCTAATTCTGCCCTTTACAGCAGAGTGCACGCCGTGCACCTGGGCGGAAACTTGTTCTGCTATCTGTAACTTTGCACGCCGTGCAAATTGATTTGCACGCCGTGCACCTGCGCAGAAACGGGAAACTCATGAAGATGAACTCGATTCTAAAGCTATGTCTTGGACTTAATCTACGGAAATCTTACCAAAACCTCTAGGACAAACCCAGGGACGTTGTTAAGTGGCGTTGCCTTATTCCCACGGTGACTACTGGCTGCAAACGCAAGTCTTCTTCTACCTTGGTCCAGTTCTGGAACAAGCCTACTACACATAGTAGCTTTCACTCTCGAACAGGTTGGAGAAGAGACTCGGTTAGGTGCTGATTGAGGGCTATTAGTTGCGGATTTCGGCTTAGGCCTCCTGGCCGAGCTTGATGTTGATGATTGGATGTGGTTTCTTGCACCGGAACAATGCCCTGGCCGCTGCTTCAAGCAGCTACTGCTGCTGCTTGCTGGATGGGCGCTGCCCTTGCTAGCTGAGTGACTAAACGCAACTACTGGCTGCGGATTCCGCCAAGAACTCGAGGTCTGGGCTCAAGGGAGCCTTCCCCTTCTGCTGGGCGGCCCAAGGTGGCCTCCCTGGCCGTGCGCAGTAGCTGCAACTGCAGCTTGCCCGCCGGCCAAGGCTGCAGGCTAGGGCGGAAATGGAGGAGGGGAGGAAGGAGAAGTGTGGGAGTATAGGTGCGGCTGGTCGGAGCTGAAGGGCCGAAGAAATCACCCCTGCATATGCCCGCCCTTGCTCCTGCTGCTCGGGGTCGATTGACCTGCTCAGCGCCGCTTTAAGCGGTTGCTGTTCTATCGGGTGAAGATGACCGAGAAAAAGAAAAGAAAGGGAAAAGGGTTATAAGCCAATAATGGGTAAATTGCAGCCAAGGTCCAAAGAAAACTAAAAATAGCATAAGTATTGCCTCGGAGGTCCAAATTGGATGATTTCTTTTGCATCCACTCAAGCACAAACTCCTCTACCAACTCAAAGCATGAAAACATACTGATTGGACTGTTTCACTAGATCAAAGCTCTAAATGCGAATGTGATTACTTGATTCAACTTAATAAACTAAATAATCAATATAGATATCATTAATTGCCTCGGGTGATTCAAACTCAACTATTGATTCACATATTAACTTATTTGATTAACCATGATATTTAATTTGATATTCAACACTAATTGCATTAGTCAGCACTCAACTCAACTCAATTAACTCAACAATCATCATTACTATTATCATTAATTACCTCAGATGATTAAATCTTGACTATTGATTCACATGTTGTCTTATCTTGATTATTTATGATGTTTAACAAAAACTTAGCACTAATTGGGATGTTTTACGTAATTCGAAGTATTTATTGACTAACCCTGATATGGGTCGTAACATTGAGGGTCCTGTGCAGATCCTGGATAGAAGAGTGAAGAAGCTGAAGAAAAATTATATATCCTTTGTGAAGGTTTTGTGGCATCACCATGGTGTGGAGGAGTGCATGGGGGAGTTAGAGGATGAGATGCATAGAAGTACCCATCTTTGTTTGCGTAGGATTTCGGGGGCAAAATGCTTATTAGGGGCTTATGGTTGTAAGACCCATGACCTTGATTTCCAGTTCAAAATGCTTTCTTATCATAATTATATGCTTAAAACTTAATAAAACCCTAATATGTGTTGTGATATCATGTGACAAGCTTAAGTTTCAAGTTTGTTACAGTTTGGAAACTATTTGAGCAAGTTATGCATAAATGTGCTTGTTTTGGGGTTTTAAGCAGTTTACCCATATCTAAGATTTTTTGCAATTTGTGATACTGGAACATAGTGCATAGGTACTCTTCGATGTAGAGGGGACGAGACAAAATGACATACTACTATGATCACGTTTACTACTATGATGATGATGCCCTTCAGCTCGGTAATATGAAACCTCTCCAACCTTGTTGGTGTCCCTTGGGCTTCCCCCTTCCCCCCTCAACCCCCCGCTTTAGACATCAGGGTAGTAGTTCCCCACAGCTGAGAAATGGGAGTGGGACGGCTGCCTGCCCCCCCCTACTTCACTTTCCCACCTGGATTGGTCCTTATCTACGCGCATAGAGAATGGAGGAAAGGGAGCCCACTGGATGGTGGAAGAGCCAGGGGAGGCCAAGTCATTTGATGGAAATTCTAGCATTCATTCTTTGCTTTAGAAGTGCAAAAAGTTTTTGGAATGAGTCAATGGGGGAGGAGTCAGTGTGGACCCCATCATTCCTGTATTGAGCCAATTTTCCCCCACCCAGTTCTTCGATGGAGAATGCTAGGCTGGACCACCTGGAATGTCATGAGCCGTATGCGGGGAGACCCGCACGTATGGTTTTCCCCTTTGTCTGAGTGTGCGTAAAATCTATCACTTTGTGTGTAGCCTGTGACCTTCAAAGCTTGCTTAATGATCCTTCCATTCATATTTTTTTGGAAACCAATTCCCTTACCCCAGAAACTCACTCTTTGCTAGTGAAGTCCTACTGCATCTTGACCCACTTGCTCGCTTATCTACCTTCCCCATTGTCCTTGTCTTAGATTGTCTTGGCAAAGTGGATGATGACTTCTTAATTGAATGCCAGTCATGCTTCTACTACAGAACGTTTTGCCTACCCCACTCACCACCCAGGGTCAGGCAAGAATCATGGTTAGCAGTAGTTTTCTTTGGTTATTTCTTCCGGTTAGATCTAGGGAACCATTTTCAGGAAGTGGAGAACGTAAGTTCTAAACTGACTGAACTACAACGTGATTATTATGCCTCACATGTTTTCATATCATGTTTGATATATTTTTTCTTTAGGGAGCCTTGTTGCACATTGGTTTGAGAAATGACATCTAGCCTTGTGTTGAGATTAGGGTTTGCTCTCTTTGATGCCCTAACTCAATGGTTGACCTTGAGTGTGGGACCCAATGAGATATCTAGGGTTGGATGTAATTCAGTTTTTGGATATACCTTGGTTGTCAAGATTCCTAGGTTTGGCACTCACCAAGCTTTCATGTGGTTCCTAGGGTGCACGGTTGCCAAGGTTTCATGTGGTTCCTAAGGTTGGCGGTCGCCAAGCTCTCATGTGGTTCCTAGGGTTGGTGGTCATCAAGTTTCTTGTTGATCCTAGGGTTGGAGCTCACTAAGTTCTCATGTGGTTTCTAGTATTGGCGGTCACCAAGTTTTTCTTATGTGGTCGTTTGAGTTCTGGACAACATGGTTGACCTGGTTGCATGCCTGAGATGCTTGCATGGATGAGATGTTTAACCTTGGATACATGACATGCATGGCTTGACATCTCACCCTTTACTTTCTCTCTCAACCTAAACCCTATATATACTCCCCTCCTTGCATGAAAACATGTTCTTTACACACCTATATCTCTCTCTCCTCTTCCTTATTGCTAGGAGCTCGTCCTCTTTTCTTGTTGGACAAGGAGGAACCAAGGAAGGATAAGCTTGACCGAACTTGTTTACATGTACACCTCGGGTTTGGATCCACCCTTATTGAGGTTTCTTGATGCTTCCTTGCTTTGTTTCTTGGTCTTGGTAAGTGAGATCTCCCTCTTTTCCTTCATTTATTTGCTACCCTATCTTCCTCTCTCTTCTTCTTGGCTGGATCCATGGTGGAACTTGTGATAGAGCTCGAAGAACACCTCTTTCTTTCTTCCTTGACCTAGTGTTTGCTTCCTTTTTGAATTAGGAGCTGTCTTGGTCGAGTGGAGTGCTAAATATAGGGTTTCTACCTTCTTTCCTCGAGCTACCTTATTGTTGGAGCTTAATCTTCATCCTAGACACGAGTTGTATGACTTCCTCAACATCTATTGCTTACTCTTATCTTGCATGTACATGATATTTCCCTAAAATGTTGTTCCAACTTGAAAGACGTTACCTTTTCCTAGGGTTGTTCTTAGAAGGTAGATCTTGAGTAGATGATCCTTCTTTATGTACCTCTAAACCTGGTGCATGTTTCTTCCCTTAGATGGAAACCCTAGACATTGCAAATGTGTATGATTCTATGAGGTCGCCAAGTTTTGAATCCATGTTGGTCGTTAAGTTTTGAATGCATATGGGTCACCAAGGATTTATATCTCCATGTTGGTCGATCAGTTTTTTTGTGGCAGACAACTTTTCTAACCGTAGTGGTCCCTAAGAATTTCTAACCCTAGTGGTCTATGAGAATTCTAACCCTAGTGGTCATCGAAAATTCTAACCCTAGTGGTCGCCAAGATTTCTAGACCTAGTGGTTGATGAGAATTCTAACCCTAGTGGTTGCTAAGAGTTCTAATCCTAGTGGTCGCCAAGAAATATAACCCTATTGGTTAGTGAAAGTTCTATACCTAGTGGTTGCTAAGATTGCTAACTCTAGTGGTCAATGAGATTTATAACCCTAGTGGTTGCCAAATTCTCTAACCCTAGTGGTTTCCAACTTTTTTGACTCTATGGTCGATATGTTTTCCCGACTGGACGATGGGTTTTCTGATCATATGAGTATGAGTTAAGAAATTTTGTTGTATGGAATTAGATGTTTATGCTTGACCTTATGCATTCTTGATCCGATGGGAATGCTAAGAGATAGGGTTTATTTTTGAGTTTCGTTTTATAATATTAATTCAACTTATCTTGTAGAACCTAACCCTAATAAAAATAGGTGAAGATGGTTAATCATAATTAGCTTCCTTGTATTTTTAGTTGTGATTAATCAATACTATCTCTTAATTTTTTATAACACTGATATGTTGTCATATGAACATCACAAGCTCTTAAATGCAATGTTATGTTAACTTATATGTCACATGTATGGTGATGGTTTGATGAGCCTTTGGTAAGGCATAGAAAGATAATGACGTTCTTATAGGGAATGATGTGATGGTCTTAAGGAACTTTGGGGATGGTTTGATCCATTAAGGAGGTGTGATCCTCTTCATGATGTGATAAGGAATGGTATACTGTGATGATGTGATAATTATTATATCTCATATGTTTTGTATCTTCTGGAGTTGTGATATACCCATGATTCTATCAAACTCTTTTAGGGTTTGTATGTAACTTGATTCATGCAGTCTTAACTCACACAATTAGTATTAACTAATCAAGTGAAACCCTAATCATGTAGTACCCCGTACTGTAGATCCATTCCAGTGTCAGGACTTGCTGGATGGTGAAATGGGTATTGCTCTAATGGAACCTTGGAGTCGTATAATGTTGAGTATATGCATGCTTTGGAGGATGGATGTGGTCATGCCTTGGTAGGAGAACAATTGTGGTTGTATTTCAGATACTTATATATGTGATGTGCTTGAGGACAACTGTGGTTGTACGTCAGATGTTAGGGTTTGTACACCCTGGTTACTAGTGTTGTTATCTATATACCAAGGGTGGGCTAGGTTGTTTTGCATCTTGATTTATATGTCAATATGGCTGACTCATATTGACTGAGGGTGGATAAGATCTTAAGATTCTAGATCTTATAAGGAACTGATTTTGACTTAGCAGTGGTCGATTGGAGTCTGAGTGGTATAATTCAAACTACCTATGGCTTAATAAAACATATAATTCATCCATGTATCTTATCTACTTAAGGTTAAAACACAATTGAAATTGGTTGATAACCCTTGCCTTACTTCTTGTACTTCTTAGTTTGTATATAATGTTGTAAGAGAAATTAACTGTTTTTTTGGTCAGTAAGAGAAATTATATGTTAAAATGTCATTAGATTTATCTATCCCTCTAAGTATTTTTTTGATCATGTTTGTTATAATACCATATGTTAATTTTCTTAATTGCATAACCTGCAAAAATCAATAAGTGTCGTTGAGAGCTATATCTCTCACTGGGACATTGGACAGACCTCATGGGTCACCATATCATTTTAGGTGTCGTCAACGACATCATCAGGATCATTGTGGTGAGGAAGAGCATATTGGAGAGTAGTAGGAGCAGAAGGTTGGCTAGTAGTTAATGTGTCCTAGAATCATACCTATACTCCCAGGTCCGAGCATGGGATGTTTTGTAAAGGATATGTACATTGACTCAAGTTTTTGACAGTGTGATGATGTTTGTATATGTCATGTATATGTGTAATAATATCTTTTGTATATAGGTTGTGAACTCAACCACTGGACATACATGTAAATACCTGATATGGTATGTGTTAATATACAAGTTGTTGGACCTTTATGTAAATATCTCTGAACATGTTGGTATTGTTTAAATCTATTTTAATTTAACCTCTTTTCTAGTTATGTGGATGGTTAATAGTTGATTATGTGTTTTCTTTTAAGTAATCTCATTTACTGTGATGGGGCATCACATCATAATAATAAATAGTTGCATTTGAGTAATAAGCAAACTATCATATACTAAAAAATATGATAGGAATCCATATATTTGATACCAAAGGGTATAAGGACTAAATCCTCAATGCCAAATAAATATAGAAATTTGCAGGGGAATAAAACCCAACACATTGCATGGGAATATAACCAAATGCCTAATATCATAAGTGGCTTGGGAATAAAACTTAGTTCATGGTAGGGGAATAAAACCAAGTGCCTATAAAAATTATAAGTGGCAGGGGAATAAAACTTATTATCTATATGGTGTCACTACTTACAGTTATGATTAGTCAATCACACATGCAAATAGGGTGGTGAAAATAAAGTATAGTCAATCTCAAATAGATAATGAGAACATCCAATTGATACTAAGTGGTCAAAGGACCCATAAGCAAGTATTCAACAATCTCCACCATACATACAAATTCCACCACTTGAAAGTTAGGATTTCATCAATATCAAATACTCAAATTAGGGTTTCCACATGAGTAAAATGAACAAATATACAAATTTGTATCTAATAAAAAATCTAGAAAAATAAGATCACAAGATCTATTTTAATAAATTTGATCCAAATAGGTCAATCAGACATGGAATAGGAATTTCAATATGTGAATACCTCACAGAGGTTCAAGATGGAGAAACAAGGGTAATTGCTTAATATGACTCATAGGGGGTGCAATAACCTTAGATTGAGTCTAGACACATCCTAGGTTAATTCTAGTTCCACATCCAAGTCACAAGCCACCTAATAAATGAATGTTTGTAGATAGGGTTAAGTTAATTTTATGAACCCTAAAAGCCTTCTTTTTATTATTAATGAATTATGTTATTAGAACCATACCATCTTGTAAATTTTATTTACTGAGCCCATAAGATATCTTACCTTAATTTTTAGACTTATAGATTATAAGCTATGAATTTTAGAATATCTAGCCAATTAGATAAATCCAAAAAATCATGTATTATAATATTAGACTGTGGAGATGAAACTATTACCATTGGGTAGAGAGTAATTTCTTGATTGGAAAACATATTTTACTTTATTTTTTGGTTTAAAATTTGTTCTACTATGAATTTTGTAACAAATACACCCTTCTAGATCCCACCATTATTTGGCGAGTGTCCTTTTTAGCAAAATTATTGAGGACATAGTAGTTAAGTTTGACACGACCGTTAAACAAACAATAGTTTTTGGGTATTGACAAGTTGATCATGCTCAAGATTTTCTCCTTGCTATTCCTATTAATGGTCTTTGTAACATCCCTGACCTAGGTTAAGGCTTAACCCTAGAAGTTTTGCTCAAGTAAGTCATTTATATTCTTGTCTTTATCTTTTGAAAAGTAATTAAGACTAAAGGAGAGCTTATGTCTCAATTTTGGTCCTATTTGAATAATGTTGAATCAATATTTTCTTGTTTTGGATTAAAGTGCAATTTACCCAGTTTAAGGGGTTACCTTGCAAATGTTACATGATAAATGTTCCTTAAGTTTTATAGCATCATAATAATGAGAATGATGCTAAGGTATGGCTTCCACGAGCCTAAGTTCCAAGAAGGAGCTTGTTTGAGTAATGCTTGTGTATTGAATGCTAGTTTTGGTGTAATTTGCAAATTACCCAAAATATAGGGTTGAATATATAAAATCCCTTTTCAAGAGTGTCCCTACTGTTTCTTGGTATCATTTAGAGAAAAGAAAAAGAATGGGGCGTCTTGTTTGAACTATTTTTGATGAGAGATAATCTTGACAATAAAATAATCAAGATTTAAGCATAATTGAAACCCTAATTTATTTTGTAACAAAAATAAATACATTAATTGAAGTGCCCATCAACAAAAAATGTTATGGGAGAAATCCTATAGTGCAAGGACGTCCATATGCCTTGAGTGTCACCGAAATATCCTAAGTAGGTGAAGAAACCTACTCACATTTGTTAATTAAAAAGTAATGTCCACTAAAAATGGATAATAGTATTATAATGATTAAGGTGCTTAAGTGGTTGCTTTTAATTGAAGTATAAATGAAAGGAAATTGAGGGAAAAGGAAGATGGCTTCGAAGTCAAGGAAGGAGGGGACATGTGGCAAGAAAGTGGATGAATTTTCGCCTACTTTCTCTTTCCTAGAAAATCAATTATATGTACTCGATTTTCTCCTTACTTGAAAGGCTATTTTGGAAACCACTTTCTTCCCTTGCTTTGGCCAATGACCAAGGAGCTTAGGAGCAGGAGGAAAACGTTCCCCAAGCTGAATGTAAGCTCCATGATCATCTTCAACCTTGATTTGATGGTTGAAATCGGATTTCAACATTGATTTTCTTCTCTCTTCTATCCAATGCTCAACCTTGGCTATCATTTGCATCCAAATAGTTGGAAAAAAGACTTGGATAGTTGAAGGAGCTTCTTTCACCATTAGATATGTGAAGCTTGAAGCTTTGAAGCTACTTTGAAGGTGGGTTATATAACTTGAACCCATCAATGTTATTATTGATTTCAATTTCTCATCATATGTTGATCCTTTATGTTCTCCTTGAATAATTGCTGAATTTATCATTTATATGACATTATAAATTGGAGGTATGAAGCTTGATGATGACAACATCATCCTAGAACACACCTCAAGAATATCAGGAGAAAATGGTTTCATTTGGTTGGTCAAACAGTTTCAAACGTCTAGAGACCAAACAATTTCAAACCGTTTGGTGACCAATCGGTTTCAAAACCGATAGAGGTCAAATGGTTTCAAACCATTAGAGACCAAATGGTTTCAAGGGATTCAAGGATCAATTGATATCATGACCTAATGACTTGAAATGATCAAATTCAATTGATTTCAGAACCCTAGCTCAGTTGGTTTCAAAACCCTAGATTAATCAAAGTCAAAACCCTAATTTAGGTTCAATTAGTTTCAACTCTGATTTGACCAAATGGTCTTCAAACTATTTGAGGTGTTAGGGATCAAGACCATTTAAGGTCTAACAATCTTCAAACCATTTGAGAGATTAAAGATCAAGACCATTTAAGGTCTAATGGTCTTTAGACCGTTTAAGAATGTTGAGACCAAGACCGTTTGATGGTCTAATGATCTCAAACCATTTGAGGTTTTAGACCAAGACCGTTTAAGGTTTAACGGTCTTCAAAATTGTTTAAAGGATTTAGGGCAAGACCGTTTAAGGTCTAAATGGTCTCAAACCATTTGGAGGTTTGGTCCAAGACCGTTTGAAGGCTCAATTAGACCAAGACCGTTTGAAGGTCTAAACGGTCTCAAACCGTTTGAATGTGAAATTGGTCCAAACCGTTTGAAGGTCCAATTGATTCAAACCATGTAATTACTAATAATCCCATAAGTGGTTGAAGAGTATCTCAAGGTGGATTTCAATGGAAGTACTTCTAAAGTACTCAGATTATTAGTATAATTTAGGTGCATGTTCATAGGGAAAGGTTAAGTCAATTAAATAAGGTATGATGGTGATGTGTGTTCCTAGTACATGGAACAATGATAAGTATGATTTGACACTTAAATAATGCTATGTGCTCCAAGATATGTGGAAGCACTGATTTAGGGTTTGGATTAATGAGGTAATCATAAAACCCTAATTAATATTAAATGTGAAACCCTAATTTAGGGTGATGATATGTGAAACCCTAATATAGGGTGATGTTATGTGAAACCCTAATGTAGGGTGATGTTATGTGAAATCCTAATTGATAATGATGGGAAATCCTAACCCTAATGAGGGAATAGTGATGTTATCTTTGTATTTCATAATGTTGATATATGATTGATATGGTTATTATCAAGTATACTAACCATGCAGGTATCATGAGATGATGTGCATAACCAAGTATGAATTATGATGTTAATGGACCTTGTGATCCATTACTTTATTTGTTGCCTAGTGAGAGGTGACAAGAAGTTTAATATGCCTGGTGAACTATGTGAGATGTTTGTGTAACAAGTATCTTGAATACCTTGGTCAGATGACCTAGAGGTATTAGTTATCTGATAAGTGATAACCTTGTTCAATGATGAACTAAGGGTGAATAACCAGATCTAGTAAACATGATGATGACATTGTTGAGGGATGTGAATTCCCATAAATGAGATAAGGGAGTGATATCCCGATGTTCTATAAAGTTTTGAAAAGCACTTGATAGAAGTATTACATGTTTCTTTGTAGCAATTGTCATAATAATTCTTGTTGAAAACTTGACTGATGTTAAAAGAATATGGTAATGTACTTAAATAATCAAGTGGAATTTTATCATGTAGAGACCTGGCCATAGATCCATCATCGTCAGTAGCTGGTGATGGTGAAACGGATTCTCCTACGGGTTAATCCGGAGTATATATTGTTGAATATGTGGGGTTTCTCCTAGCCAAAAATAGGAGAATTAGAGTGCAACTTCGGTTGTAGACTCAAGATATGTTTAAGAGCATGGTGATTAGGCCCATGGCTCAGTGTGATGGAACATGAATGTGTTCATGGCTCAGGGAGCACGGTGAACTGGCCCGTGGCTCAAATTTACTAGCGCTAGGACCTGTACCAAGGTGGGCTAGAGAATGGGTAGCCTATGCGAGCTAACCCTGTGACTGAGGTCACTTAAGCAAGAGACTGTGGTCCTGCTTGTGGTCTCACACTGACCAAGACAAATGAGATCGAGGAGTCCGACTCTTCCTTTGATCTTGTATGTCACCGACTTTGGGTTTCACAACCGAAGGTTGGATTTGAGCAGTACGACTCACTTCCTCATGACATAAGAATGATTGTAAAATGTAATCAACTATGTAGCATATTTGTTTAAGGATGAATTACAGAAATCATTGGTTGATGTCACATTGATTATTGTATCCTAAATCGATAGATGTTATACATGTTCTTTATATTCCTTATTAAAATGGATAGATGATCTACTGCTTTATCATTTATAGCTGTAATGCTTTAAAAAAATGATATTGCTCTATTCTGCTTAATAATGACTAAATCCTACTGCTCAATAGAGATTGCTCTGCTCAATTTATTATTGTTTACCTGCAATAATAATGTTTCTGGTGGAGAGTTATATCTCTCGCTGGGACAAAATTCAATTGTCTCACCCCCGTGGGATCCAACCTTTTTAGGTGGACGAGGACGAGGAGGTAGAAACCCTACAACAGGGGAAGGACAACAACATCAGGGATAGCAGTGTCATCTCAGGTGGAGATACTGACCGTCATGTCTTGTAGATAAGGGTCCTATGTGTCGTCTCTGTACTCTCAGGTCCTTGGAGTCAGTAGTTAGTGCTTTTATGAACGATATGAGATTTTGGCATTGAATGCCTCGAGGTTTTATGTTGCTTATGTAGATTTAACAGAGCAACTATTGTATGTAATCCTTGAGAAGAGAAGGTACAAGATACATACTTTGTGGATCAGAATGTATATATCATATTTTGGTTCTTGTTATAAGAGTTTCCTGGAAATGGATCTCTTTGTAAATGGTTTTAATTTTTAATGATTTTTGTTAATCCGCTACTAATTTTTTCTTCCGCATTAATCATTATCCGATGTTTGGGGTCTGTCGTCACAGTCTTGGCTTGCATATGTCACCAGTGAAGTATCATACCATCCTTAGGTACCATCTCATGATTCCTTTGTATCATGTTAATGAGTTATGCCCAATTTATTGTAAGGCATGTTTGGACACTTTTAGAGAGCATGTAGTTCATTGAAGAGAGCTACTTGTCTTCAAGTAAAATCATGATCTTCTTTGGTCTGTTATCTATGACGCACTAAGACATAGGGGAATTTCTTCTAAGAAAGAGACACATATTAACTTTTTGACTGATCCATAGGAGGGGAGATCAACACTTAGAACGCTAGTATCTTAATATTAGGATGGGTTGGAGGAAAGAATGCATGTGTAGATCTGAGTGGGGTTTCCCCAATATTGGGCCTGAGAAGTTGGACATTTACTGTAGGACAATCTACTTTCAAAGCTACCTCTGCCAAAGTAGCCAAACATGAGAAAGCATGCATCGACTATTAACACATTTTTATACCTTTTAGGTTTGACACCTTGGGTTTCTTAGCATCGAAGACTGTGGAACTTCTCAAGAGGGTTCTAAATTTTATGCATAGTAACATCATGACCCCCACGTCTATGGATGTAGTGTTTTAGAGGATCGATTTTTTTTATTCGGAAAGGATTGGCGATGCAACTTGTGGCCCGTCTTCCTAATTCTTGTTTTTGACTTCAATTTGGTTTCAAACTATTATTTTATAAAAAAACCTCTCCGTTTGAAAAAATGTAAGTTAATTCATTATTAATAGAATAAAATTAAATATATATCCAAAAGAGTGATATGCCTTGACTTATCTAATAGGGATTTAGGTGTGACTTGGGCAGATTAGATCGAGTCCATATTAATGAACTGCGCAACTAAAATAAGGTCAAAACTGATGAAATGACAAGAATCCATTTGAAATTGACATTGATTTAAAATAATTTGAGGGCTAATCAGGAATCAACAAGTTGATTGATCAAACACCACTATGCAAAGTAGAGAACTTCTCGACTACCATAGGAATCCTTGAACCCAAAATGCATAGAAGAGAAAGTCTTGATGGGAAAACCTCATCATCACCTTCTTGGTTCTAGCACCATCCCAATGACCTTGGGACAAAGATTTGACATGGATGTGAAGCCCAAACAACTTCCTTTTCCATGGCTGCAAAATGGAGAGGATCATCGATAACACAAACCAGTAGAACATGAGATAAAGCCAAAAACAAAGAATTTCTAATCACAAACCAAAGACCAAGGACTTGCACTCATATGAAAACAAGATCAGAACACCTAAATCTATCTCTCAGTTTGATGTTATTACTAGCAAGGATCGACATTAGGAACTTTGTACTTACAATA
Source organism: Alisma plantago-aquatica (assembly GCA_963693085.1). NCBI lineage: Eukaryota > Viridiplantae > Streptophyta > Magnoliopsida > Alismatales > Alismataceae > Alisma > Alisma plantago-aquatica. The sequence goes on from OY856410.1 coordinate 852,805,032, forward strand.
TCTCTTTCCAAATTTATGGCAATATAGCATTTACTGGAATACCAGGATGTATACTACATCACTTCTGGTGATCTAGGAGGTCCCAGACTCTTAAGTCGACTAGCCCATAGCAGGCAAAGGTATATTGAGATGGGAGATGGCATCACGAAGGTATTGATTGCAACACATGCATTAAGATAGTTTTATGAGGGGTGCTCCATAGGTGCAGGTGACATAGGATGAAGGATCAAGGCATGGAGTATCTTGGTGGGGTTCCATGGTGGTAGGAACAGAGGAGGAATAGGGGAGAGGGAAAATAGGGTTGGCTAGAATCCTTTCGAGTACATGACCTGTATATACTAGTGTTTCCTGAGTTTAGGGTGAGGAGGGGAATATGAGGGAAGAGGAAAGTTGATATGAGGAAGGAAAGAGGGGAGGAAAGGAGAAGGAGAATAAATCGAAGCTCTATTCCTGGAAACTTAATCAAAGAAGGAAGGTATGAGAAACGTTAGAAACCGTTTGATCCAAATAGGAAGGTCCAAAAGAGTCCATATTTTGCCAAGTCAATAAAAACCAAGTGTGACAGTCACCGACTATGGGGAATTGATTGCATTAACAAAACATATATTAAATTAGTCCTTTAAATATATGTATATATATTTACAAATATATTTGGGGGATCATTTAATGCTCAATCTAGATGTAATTTTCTACGTGCACTAATTTAAGTATGTAGAACCCAAATTTTCCATTCCTACACTATTTTATTAACTGTTTTTATATTTTTCTTTCCTTAATGCAGTAAATGCATATAGGATTATTCATTTAATATAAAACTTGACACCCAAGCTAATTTAGGCCCAAAGAATATGACGTTGGAGTTAAATTTGACTTTTGAGACTTATTTTTATGAGTTTCAATACAATTAGGATTTTGCCTTGTCATCTTAATATGTATTATTGTATTACCCAATAATCACCAACACTTATTAGTTTGTTTCTTATTTACATCATATTATTATCAAAAAGGGCTATGGTGTATTATATTTCTCTAGTTTCCATAATTTATGTATTTACCCCATTGCACATTTCAACTCAATATTAAGTTAGACTATGGCACATAATTCATATCTGTGGACAAGAAAACTCCAATTGTTATTTCAACTCATGTAATAAACACATTTAAAATCATGTGTACATTATTTAGCAAAGGAAACACATGTGACATATTTATGAAGTCACATACATTTTAACACATATTTAGGTTATTACATGAAAATAAGTGTATCATGATATGTGATGTTGATTATAGAACCTAATGCCACTTAATGTGTTATATTTGTTTTCAATCCTATATAATATAGGGTACAATTTAGTTATCATGTTATATGCAATAAATATATACATTAAGGTAAATCTTCATCCTTGTTTGGTTAAAATCTAAAGAAACAAGCATTCTAATCTCCTAATCATGAAATTGGAGTTTCTAAACTCAAGAATATAGGTTTCAATATGTTACTCCTTCATTTAAAAGGATTTAATCCTTGAAATATAATCATCCAAACACTATCAACCAACTACTCTCCACCCCTTAAAAAGGTTTAACCTAAAAGTCAAGCTAATACACTCAAGGGTATCAAGGTTACACATACATATTTTACTCGTAAATACTTTAGGTGTTTATATTCTTCCTAGGTCATGCATCCACTAACATCTCATCCACTTAGGGTTGAATTTAAGGCCTTATGTATATAAACTAACAACCCTAAGGTTCAAATGAGCATCTAAAAAGTCATTGCTTACATCCTTATACAACTTAAGGGATACAAAAGGGTAGGTCAACTAAACCTTTAGCACAAGCCTCATCTTCCTTGTCGCCCTTCAACTCAAACATGGCATTGTTGGAATATAATCCAATGAGAGTTGGTTCAAGAACTGAGCCATGTTTGGTACCAGCCTACCATCGAACCGGGAATGGGGGCAACTAGATGAAACAAATACGATGGCTAATAAAAAGGCCAAGAAAAAGTTGGGGAAAAGGGGAGGGGAAATGGGGAAATAAAGATGGTTGTATAGCTAAAACATTAGAATATGATAATAAATCATAGTAACATTGGATTTCGATGAAATTTAGAAAACATTTAGCGCATAAGGTCCAAATCATATGGAAAGGGGTGATATTGTTTTGAGTATTCTAAATTAAGAAATTAACAAAAAAACTTAGAAGTTAAATCATGGTTAGGTTTCATGTATATAGGTGCATATAGATGATTCAAATTGTAAGTTTTTAAATTCAAGAGTCACATGAGACCCTTGGACATGATAATAATGAAGGGTACCAAGACAAAATATATGATGGGGAAAAGAGTAAAAAGACCAGTTATATGCAAAAGTTAACTTCATCATACGATGCATTATATATTATAGAAGAAAAATGATGTTTAATTGAGTTAAAATACTACTACCATATGAAAAGAGCAACAAAAAAGTATAGGGGAAAAACAAAAACCATGTATATTTTATGTGTGGTTTAAGCTATAAAACCCCACCATCTAAGTGTCAAATTGTCAACACAAACATCAATATTTGGTTTCACTTTAAATAGACCCTGATATTATTTACAAGACTATCAAAAACCTCAGGTGCATCCTCCCTTTGCCTTATTATCTTCCATTATGCACTGGCCAAATTTGAAAGCACAATGCAACAAAGTATGCACTAACCAAAGGTCTCATCTGGGCATCATTGTAGAAGTATCCAAAGACATCCTAAAAGCAAGAAGCCAAATAGGTTAAAAAATAACTGAGTCCATGTAACTACTTCTTATTCATTGGTATATAGATCATTTGAAGACATACAAAAGACGATAGAGCTATTCGATCATATACTATAAAATTGGGTGTAGTTATGGGTCTACTATTATCTCAAATCCAATTCTATGTCACCTTGGAGTATCTAAAAAAAGGTCATTGGAACATTATTATCCTTCGATGACAAGCATGCTTCAAAGATAATAAATAGTTCTTAAAGGTATATAAATATAATACATTGTAAAAACAAGCAACCATTAGGTAGAAAAGCAGCTGAGCAATCATATAAGCACTTCTTATTCAATAATTGTAAAAACAATCAAACTAGGGGTTTTTCTCATTGAGAAAAATCTAGGTAAAGCTAATCTTGTGTGGTCCTTGTAAAACTTTAGAAAATATGGAATATAAGAGAATTACGTGTTCAAACCTTATTATGTAAGGAAAAAAGAAAATCTATGGATGATTGTTTGACTCTGAGGGAAAATGTAGAAAATATTAATATATGTGGCCATGATACTGCATCTGAGGGTGGATAGACAAGAATATATGGCCATGACCTTAGATGAGGAAATCCTTATTTTTACCAGGGAAGTATTAGGAAACCCGCATCACGTAGAAAATAATATTATGTTTGTTTTCTCAAGTTTATGAAACCTTTCCATTTGGTTTGGCTTAGAGATAGAAACACAAAATAAAACAAGACAAACATGATCAATGTGTGTGAGTCTTTGGATGTCTTAATATAACTATAAAATTTTCAATGATCATCCAAAAGGACTCTATTTAGATTAAGGGATTGCAATTGACTCAGGATTCTTCACAGTAGACATTCATCCCTGGTGATTGGAATTAGATGTGGAAAATAGAGAAAAACAAAAGAGAATAAATTGTTAGATGAAGTAAGGTCTAGATGTGTCTGTTCTTGTAATGATTCTAATGTTGGCAATTTCTCATGGTTTTTGTTCTAATAAATTATGGATGAATGATCAATTATGATAAGATGCAATCCTTTTCAGCGATCAAGCAAGAATATAAGGACATTGATATAAAACGCATGACAAGTTGTTGTATGACAAACACGTAGATAATAAGTTATATCGTTAATAGGTTGATAAGAATTTAAAAGATGTTTGGTTATAATAAAGATCTAATAAAAATGTGAACACCAATCAAATCAAGAGTCTCTATTACACCCTTACTATTTTTGCAATCCCTAGGAGTATCCAATACATTGTTCTATAACAAGAATCTTCTGGACAACCACAAGTCTGGAGTCTGATCAAGATAGAAAAAAGTCACTCTCTGACTTTAGGAGAGTAAAAAAGGCAAAAAGGTTATGGTGGATAACATGGTTTATTTAAACATGTCTATAAGGGTTAGAGGGCTCGTCAAGGAATAAATTTTACAAGTGAAATTGTCTTTAGATCATAAATATGAAATAAAATCTTGGATTTGGCCTTGAAGAGACCATGTGGAATGGTTCTTTCTACATGTGGCCATTATATGAATGATACATTCGTCAACATGGCACCTTAGCAGAAAAAAGCTTTCCCCAGGGTGTCCTGGACTGGAAATCTGGGCTTCCATATCTAAGTTTCTAACTTTTTGGAAGATTTTGAATGTATATCCAATGGAAAATTCGTTGTTATTCATGAGATTGTGTTTTTGAGCTATAACATTTCAAGTAAAAAATAAGAGGAGAAGAAGGAGATAGTTTTTTAGGGACAAGTCTTCCCCTTTCTCTCTTTTTATGTGAAAAAGATATGAAATTGAATTGAATATTTTTTTATAAAATAATGAAATTATTTACTAGTTGAAGAGAGACTAGAAAAGCAGTTGAATTTCCAACTATATTCAATTTTAAATATCAAATTCATTAGGAATTTAACAATGCAATTTCTTAAAAAAGCTTCTGAAAAGCTCAATTAAAGGTTTAGTTTCACTTCAATTCAAAGAAATGATGTTTTGTATATGTTAACACTCAACATATGACAAATGAATAAATAAAATGGATTAAACATTAAATAATTTAGAAAAAAATCATCATTAGATAGAGAAAAAAAATCTAATCACGATCTTTGATTAATGACAAGAAAGAAGTTTCAACACTAAGCGAACAAACAACAAAACTACCAATGTGTATTTGTTTTTTCATTTTGAAAGGATTGTTGCAATGAGGAAATATTTCCTCTCTATGCATGGGGATGATAGTAGTTATAGATAAGGTTTACGAGTCTCTCCAATAGGGGGCATGGGAATTGTGATGCCAGTTGTGGTGGCGGCGGCTTTTGTGTCATAGGACGGCATGGTTGGGGCAGTAGAGGGTTCATGGGGGATTCTCACATGCTATAGATGATGGAACCACATCACAGCTATAGGAGTTTGATGCAAACTTCTTACATGGAGGACTTTGGGGATCATCAATAATAGGATTTTCAAATTAGGAGAACATCTATTGCTCATTTATGATAGACACAAATATGGAATAGGATCTTTCTGGTCAAATGTTGGAAGTAGTTACAACCACTCTGAATTCATTAGGCAACTGATCTATTGAATCACTCATTTGAAGATGCAGCTACATGGAAAGATAATTTTTCATCCAACATGTTCTTGGATGATGATTAGAATGTGATAGTAGATCCATAAATTTTTTTTAGCCAAAGATAGTGGTTCACCCGAAGTTTTAATAGTGTCGAGCCATAGATCATCCTTCACAAACCATGAAAATATACACATGTCATCAAGTTAGTTGGTCAAAGCATAGGATAAACATACATTGTGTGATCGTATTCGTCTCCAATGGAAATTGACTAGAAGGTGGAATACAAACATTATCAACACGAACCATTTTGTAGTATAATTATCTTGATATCATGACTATTTGAATGCTTTAGCAGGAGGTCCATTGTCTATATTTGATGCTTGCCTCTTGATGTGGAAGTGCACTGGGGATTTGTGCCATCTTTGAGTATTCCACTTCAGTTAATTAGTTGGGTTCGTATCATCATCTTGCCACTAAACTTATGCAATCTCGTGATCTTTAATAAGATTGGAGAGTCATCGGGGAAGCTTATTAAGTCACATGAACACACAACTAAATGCATGAGAAGCAAGTTTTCCAGGCTAGCAATAAAAGTCGATGCCACAATGTCAATGTTTGTTGTAATCACCATCAAAGGCATGGACTTTAGAATTGAGCATGAATCACTACCTATAATATACAACATTTGTGGTAAGATGGGCCATGACCATGATAATTTCAACAATATTTATAAATCTATGAATATTGGGCACAAAGGGGTCATGCTCATGATTCTTGAGTTTGTTGGATTAAGTATGAGGACAAATGGGAGATGATGTATGGGATAAATATTCACAGTCAATGTCCTCCACAAAAGCCTAATAAATCACATGTTTGAGTACCACATTGTCATAATAAATGCAAGAACATATTTAATTAACCATATGACTGTGAGGCTGATCAACAAATGGATATGAAAATAGATAATTTGGAAACTCCTAAGGCTCATTCAAACAAGACTGTGGATACTCTGAGCAAATTGTGTACATGAAAGTGGAAGTAAGCTTCATCAAAGTTACTTGTTAGGGAATGATGTTCAAGAGGTAGAAAAGATACATTATACTAAACCAAATGTGGAAGCCTATGCAATATAGATCATTTTAGAAGATAATAGACACAAAAAGGATATGGGAAATGATAGAATTATACAAGACTAATTTGGTATACAATTAACAATTAATCCTAAAGGTTATATGGTCATAAATCATAGTTTGGATCAAGAAAACTTTACATAGATTATTTTTCTAAACGAGGATAACCTATATGAGATCACACAAGTGATTGCATTTACAGATCCTGACATTCTGCAACAATGTCTCCTATTCCCAGGATGTGGGGCAGGGAGATCAAGAGTAGCAGTGGGAAGATGAAGCAAGCTCCATACTTAACAATGAGTTAGGTGACAAGGGAAGAAGAGGATCTTCACCCTACAACTTTGACAAACCAGTAGCATGAAGGAAGGATGGTGACACATCATCGTTGACTCAGATTATCAAGAACATTTGGACTCACTACTTGCTACCCTAACTTGATTTCCTCCAATTGTCCTTTAGAAGTAGCAAATTGAGTTTTTCAGACAAAAGGAATGTGGTTTTGAGTTGAGATACATACCTAAAATTTATAATATTGATGCTAACAGACTCATATATGTTTACATCTACTTTTTACATGTTATTATTGTTCTTGTGTTATGCCACCACGGTCATTAGATTTTCATTCAAATAGAATTCCTAGTGCTCTAAAGTGGGCCATGGCCCTATTCATAAATAATTTGCAAAGATTTTAAAAAGACCCATCTAATTACTACTTATTCATCTCTATATAAATTGCAACTACAAAATAAAAAATGTAGGAATTATATTCATGGTTTCTTATCTATTGAGAGGATGCTTCCTTATTGTAAGGACCCTGACCTGAGTTTTAGGGTAATAATTTTTGTGTTGGTTTAATCTTGTGCTTAGAACCTTGCTATAATCTTTTTGAGATATTATTATGGCTTGTGGAGAGGTTAAATCTCTAGTTTGAGCTTGTTTGGTTGATGTTTGTACTTCTGTGCTAGTTTTGGTGCATATTGCAATTTACCCAATATAGGGGGTTGATGTGCAATTTTCCACCTATAGAGTGTTCCTTCTCTCTCTTAGATTCATGAGGGAGAGTGTGGTGCTTTAGGGAACCTTGTTTGGCACTTGGTTGAGTAGTATCACCCTTAGTGGAGATTATGGTTTTCTAAGGTTTGTATGCCTTAGCCTTGTGACCTTGTTGCTTTGCCTTGTCCAAGGTTGCAACCTAGGGCTTGTTGTGGGGTGTCATGGTCATGCCACTACCCCCTTGGTTTGGTGGTCACGACCAAGATTGTCTTGGGTCGAGGTAGAGGTTGGAGAGGTGTGTTTCGACCTAGGCTTCATGGGTGGTCTTGGTGTCTCGACCTTGTGGTGATGTTGTGGTGTGTCGTGAACCTAGAACCGTAGGTATGTCATGATTATGACATAGGGCTAGTTGCTTAGGTGGTCGAGATCCTACCTAGGGAGTATCACCATCAGTTTCATGTGCACCTTATGTGGTTGCATGTGGATGCATGTTGGTCCTTTTAGTGGAAAAGTGTTTCTTTGGAGCTCTATCTTGTTGACACCTCATCCTTTTCCTTACCTCCCTCCTCCTTTTCTATATGAACCCTCTTCTCTCCATGCAAGTGGTTATTTTGGTCATCTTCTTCCTCCCTTCTCTTATGCTCGTCCTTGGAGCTTGGTGGAGCAAGTAGGAGTGCTTTTGGGGCCTTGGAGGTGGTTCATCCCTTGCATGTGGTGCTTGTAGTGATCCATGGCCATCTCTAACTCTAGTGAGTGTTTTATCTTCTTTCTTTGGTGTTCCTTCAGATCTTCTACCCTATCTTCTTCCTACTTTACCTTAGGCCATGTTTTGACAAGGTGACCCTCTAGTGAGTGAGAAAGTTTCTTCTCTCTTTTCTCCCTTCTTTCTTTGGTTCAATTTTGGGGTTTTGTTCTCTCTTCTTGAGCTATCCTTTGACCTTGGTGTTTCTCCCTCCTTAAGGTGATCTTGTGGCTGAGAGTGGATCTTTTAAGTGGAGCTTCTTCAACCCTTGGATCGTGTACTTGGAGCTCTTGATGTTGGAGCTTGAATTTTTGGTGGTGATCTTCTTAAGGTGGGTTATATGACACTAAACCCTCTCTATTATTGCACTTCTTGTTATGTTGTGTTGTTGTTTTCCCACTTTAAGATGTTCCTACATCATTCTAGCATATGAAGCTTAACCCTAGAATTCATTTGGAAGAGTTGTCATGCTTGGTTTGGTGGTAACCTGAAACCCTAACCTTCTTGTATCAGTTTTGAGTAGAGATGCTGATATGGAGTTCCTTCCCCACATTTGACCCTTGATCTGGTCCCCATGCTTGGTGTTTGTACAGCTAGAAATATGTGAGAGGTTAGTTTCTATTATGGTCATCTTGTCTAGAATTTCTCTTCCTTTAGCCATGCTTTTCTTGGATCTTTGCCTTAGGGTTTGTAGAGATTGGCTTGCTTGAGTATTCTTTTATGATGATCATGGTTCTTGCTTAGTTTTGGGTCTGTTTTGGTGACCTAGGTATTTGCCCTTGGTGTGGTTACAACCTAGGAGGTTTTGTGGTCGAGACATGGGTATGGGCATCACGGTCATGACATAGCCCATTGAGTTGGCCGTGATCTAGTTGGCTTTTGTCGAGATGTCCCTTCTTATGGTGATGTTTGACCTAGTGATGTTGGGTTGAGACCTATAGAGCATATCAGCCTTTAAACCCTTTGTTTCATTCCTTAGCTTGGTGGAGTCAGCCCTTGGAGTGGTGGTCATGACTAGGGGACATCGTGGTCATGACATGGTGGTGTTGAGACGTCGTAGTTGCGACACAGAGGTGGTTGAGGAGCTGGGTCACGACACATGGTTGAAGGGTGAAGAGAAACCCTAATCATAATGTCACGGGCGCGACATATAGGAGGTGGCCAAGACATAGTGAGGGGGTGAAGGTCGAGATACCCATGGTGTATGTCTTGGTCGTGACATACTATGGAGGGTGGCCGTGACCTATGTGCCTAAGTGGTTAACTTGTGGTAATGGTAGGTGGTTATGAAACATGTATAAACATCTAATGTTAATCATGTATACATACATTTTATGCTGTTTTGTGTGATCTCCATTCTTCTCTAATAATGTTGCTTAATCCTACACACTCCATAATGGTGTAGGGTGGTTAGCTGACCCTAAGCTTGTGGGTTCCATCGAAAAAAAGTGGAAACCCTAAACCCTAAAAGTGAACAAGTCTTGCTTATATCCTTACCATGGATGGTTTTAATGTTATGTGATTATCTCGATCTTGTTTATGATCTTCTAACCATGTAGGTGTTGTGGAATTGATTATCATAGCTAGTGTGTGCTATGATGGCTATGATGTGAATATGCCCTTTTGAGGCATGCTGATTATACAAGTGATGTAGGAATATGGTGGTTGGGCCTTATGACCTAATAATGGTTATTATTCTGACATGAAAGGACGTTTCCTACTTATAGAATGATGTATTGGTTTCCCATTGCATGTGGCTAGATAATGGTGTTGTGAATAGCTACAATACATGCATCATGTGGTGATAGTGTGACAAGTTCACACCCTATATGTTATATCTGTTGGAAGGGTACTATGCCCTTATCTTTGTAGACTTCGTTATGGTTTTATATGTTGTAATTTGATAGATACTAAAAGACACTTAAATTACCTAACTAATAAAGTGGAACTTAATCATGTAGCTTTTCCCTGTGCCATAGATCCATTCAGTGTCATCACTTGCTGAATGGTGAAATGAGTTTAACTCAGAGTGCATATTTTTGAATATGTAGGGGATGAGAACAAATATCCCCTTACATCCAATGATATATGATATAGGATTGGCTATGGGCCATACCCTGATAGGAGTGTGGCTTCGGGCCGCAGCTCAGTGATATGTTATACATGATTGGTTGTGTAAGACCCCTAAACTTGCTTAATGAGTTGAATAATCTTAATTATCATAATTTAATGCTTATAACTCTAATATAACCTTGTGATATGCTTTTAAATCATAAGACAAGCTTAAGTTTCAAATGTGGTCCAATTTGGACATTGTTTGAGCAATTTATGCAATTTTATGCACATTTTGGACTTTTATGCAATTTACCCAATTGAGAGGGTTTCTTTGAAATTTATCACTTGCATTATGTTCCTTGGATATTATCTCATCATTATTGTGCTTTTTGAGCCATGGGGAACCTATTTAAACCTTGGTTTGAAGGTGTTTTCTCTAAGGGTATTTTAGGGTTTTCCCCTTCATGGATGAGCTACCTTTAGTAGCTATCAACTAATGAATTATTTGATTGGCTGGGAAATTCGATAAATGAAAGATAAGAAGGTCTATGCACATGGTGTGGGAGATTCTTGTGTCTGTGCTTGTATATTCTTAATAAATTAAGGTCATGGCCACTTGGATAGATACTAGAACTTCAACTTTTTCTTTTTGCTTTATCTTAAAGTTCATATACTTATCCCCAAGCACCAAAACGAGCCATTTTCTCTCCACCACTTCCCTCCTTTTCCCAACCTTGTTCTACCTCTTTTCTGTTATGAATTTTTCTGTCCAAGGAAGAAGACAGTGGGGATCTTCTTGGAAAAAGGATCAAGGGTTGCAATTGACTTCCTTTTAGGGTTGAAAAAGCTTCCTTCTAGTGATCTTGACCAAAACGAGTAAGATTTCCCTTCTTTCCTCCGTTTATTTATTTTTTATCCTTCCTCCTAGATTTCTCCAGGTCAGGACCTTGTTGTTCCATGGTGTAAATTTCTCTAAAGCTCTAAAACCCTACCTTTCTTACTCCTTATGCTTAGGGTTTGCTAATTTGATGAAGAAAGGTGCTGGATGGACGAATTCATAGCTTATTCTTGGATTTTATACCCTACCTGCTCAAGTTTTCTTCTATTTGTGGTTTCATCTTCTCATTAGAGGCAAGTTTTATAACTTTCTCCACGTTTATTGCTTATCATAAGCTTTCTAGATCATGTTCTTGCCTGAAAATGATGATTTATGCGCTAAAAAGCTATGCTTGACTTGGATTTTGATTTTTATAATGTTCCATATTCTGATTTCAGTTCTAGATGAACCTTTTATCATGTGTACGTAATTCCTAAGGTATAATATGACTAGGATTAGGTTGGTTTGACAACCTATGGTGCTAAGCACCTATCAACGAATGGTCAATTTTAGGGTTTAATGTTGATTTCTTCTATAAACCCATGACCCGATGATGGTACCATTGCAACAACCCTATAGTGTTGTCTTCATGAAAACTTATGGTCGTGATAAAAGGTGTCATATGATGGTGACAACCTATGGTCACCCCCTTAGGTCAGGTTTTGGATCAATTAGAAGTATAATGATCAACTATTAAGTACCATACTAATGTTATCAATCAATGATGACATCAACTTAATATTTGATGTTGATTAATGAATATAGTGTTGATCTAACAACCTATGGTGATTTAATGACCAATAATGATGGTGTATCAGGTCTCTACAACCTATGCTAAGTTAATCATTGTAGTTTTAGCATCAATTAAGCCTTAGACCAATGGTTTCTTGGGTCACTTGATGCAATGGTCGAACCTATACTGGAATTGATGGTTTTCACATATGAACTTGACCCAATGGTCAAGATCTAATGTTTATTCCTCCAATAAGGTGGAATGATGGCTAATGTAATATGTTGGTCATAATAATGGGATATAAATGGTTTTCTTTATATGATCAACTTAAGGATCTTACTTGTTGACAATGGATGGCTTGTTTTAATTGAACAGTCGATTGTGGGTTTTACGCTACTCTCAATGGAACATTTTGTGTTGTAAATCAAGGGATGTATAGGGTTAGATGGTGACTCTTTCTAGAGCACAAATCAAGGACTTCATAGATAGTTTATCCAAGGTGTTTACTTATATAAACAACCAATGGTCTTACCTTTTAAACATCCAATGGTTCTGGGTGACATTATGGTATGGTGATATGGGTTTAATGATGATGAAACAAATGGAGGGTTACCCTTAACAGGGTAGTCTTACCTATTCACTCATATGAATAGAACGGATTATAACCATATTGTATGGATATGTAACCCTAATGAGGTATGGTTGTTATACCTAGCTTAAATATAACTAAATCATGGTAATTGGGTATGAATAGTCCTTGAATGACTAATACAATCATGGTGTACTCTCTTATTGTTGTTGAAGCCCTAGTATGCTATAACCTGATGGTTACACCTTAATTTATGTGTGGGTTCATACTTGAGAATAGTATGGAATTTGATAGTGATGCTTCACCTTATGCATCCATGATCCAATGGGGATGCTGTGAGTTAGGGTTTGGGTATAAGTGTTGATTAGTAACATTGATATAATTTATTATGTTGAACCTAACTTTGATGCAAGTAGATAAAGATGAGTATTCATGTCTAACATTTTTATATGATGGAATTATGGTGGAATAACCTCCTTAACATGATCATAAATGTAATGTGTTAATTGGTGGTTATCATAGCCGCATGGTTGATACTTTCTTATGCTAAACATGTGCATTATGAATATGAGGAGTGTTAATCATAACTAGATTCCTTGCATGTTGATGAAATAAAGGAATGTTCTTAATGTTAATATAACCCTTCTATGATTGTTTATGAATATCTCCTAGCTCATTACTGCAATATTGTGTTGATTTGGTGTATTATATGTAAGTGCTGTTGTTGAGCCTTGTTATAAGGCATGCAAAGATAATGATGATCTTGCAGGGAATAGTATGATGGTCTTAATGACTTTTAGGCATGGTTGAGCCCTAAATGAGGTGTAATCTTCATATGTGGATAAGGGTTGATACCATGTGATATTGTGAAAATGATTTATATCTTGTAATAGTATGATGACTAGTGTGGTCTCATGAATGGCAAGTGAATAGTACCATGTGATGATGAGATGAGAAATTTCACACGTTTTATATTTTTTCAAAGTTGTGATATTTATATCCTTTCTAGAAGTGAATTAGGGTTTGTATGTCCACTTTTTGATGCAGTCTTAATTCACCCAATTTGCATAACTAATCATGTTCAACTCTAATCATGTAGTGCCCTGTGTCGTAGAGCCATCTTTAGTGTCAGAACTTGCTGGATGGTGAAACGAGTATTCCTAAGGGAAACTCGGAGAGCATACTGTTGAGTATGTGGGGGTGGTAGGTTGAGGATATATCCTTGTCGTCCACAATGAATATTATGGAGGTTGGATATGGTCATGCCTCATACATCTAATGTGATTGAGAACAGCTACGAGCGTGTCTCTGTGATTATAACATGATGTGATTAGAGGAAAATGGCGGTTGTACCTTAATGATTGGGTTTGAATTCCCTGGTTTCTAGTGTCGTGACTTGTGCCAAGGTCGGACTAGTTGTTATCCGCTTGACTATTTGTCACTGTGGTGGAAGCTTTGACTGTTATGTCACTGCCTTTTTACTCGTACTAACTGAGGGAAAGAGATCTTAGGATACCGACACTCCTAGATCTTGTACATAACTGAATATCCCTTCACAGGGGTTGGTTGGACTTTGAATGGTACGATTCAAATTCCCCAAGGCATAATAAAAGGTGTAATATAGCCATGTAGCATATTTGTTTCGGGTTATACATGACGTTTCACATTGGATGATAACCCTTGTTTGTTATCTTTACATAAAGATGATGGTTAGTGCAATTAAGAGATAGTAGATATACTTAGGTCGTGGATATGCTTAAGATTGTAGATGCATACGTACAATAGCTATGCTTTTGTTGATAAATATACTACTACTGCTGATTATAATCATGATGCTTTCTATCTCATGTTGTTAGTTATGTTTAGCATGCTAGCCATGCCTTTGTAACTAGAGATGCATATATTGTTGATCATGCTTATCCAAATAGTTGTTCTTATGTTGTTAGATCTTCTTATAATGTTGATATGTTCAACCAATTAGACATGCTCATGTTTTTAGGTTTGCCATGTTACTAGACTTGCTCATGATGCTAGATATGTGTATGATACTAAATTGCTTATATTATCAACAAGATAAAGGATGATAGTCTGACTAATGATGATAGTTATTATCTACTCATTTATGTATTTTGTTAATCATCAATGCTGCTGAGCTTATTTTTTATATCTGATTAAACTACTTAACTATTTAATTACTTAAAAATGTTGTAATCAATAAACATTGTTGGAGGTTATATCTCTTGCTGGGACTGGGTCTCACCCTTGTGGTTCGCCAAATTTTTTTAGGTAATCGAAAGTGACAAAAAAAAACATGTGGAAGCAAAGAGGAGGTATAGTAATGAATCTTTGAGAAAGTTGATTAGATGTCTAATGTGTCCTAGAGTCGTCCCTGTACTCTCATGTTCGGGCAGGAAAAGTTTGTATATGGTGTTTCAAATGAATTGAAATTTTGTTAGTATGTTAATGTTTGCAAAATATTGTTCTCCTGTGTATATATGTTGTGGCTAAGGTGATAGAAAAATTTGTATCAAATTCTTGGCATAGTATGGATATAAGAAAGATGTTGGGCTCTTATGCAAATGTTTCTGAGCGGGTGCTGACGTTGAAATCAGTTTTAATTTACCCATATTTTTGGGTATGTGATTAATTAGTGATCGATTGTGCTTTATGTTTTGAGTAATCTCGTTTCGTGTAACGGGTTCTCACAAGTTGGTATCAGAGCATCATGTTCAATGAGTCTATAGGGACACTATGACTAGGATGATGTCTAAGTTAGGAATATGACATAAAAATATGGTGCATACTGCCTGATATCAGTATTTGGATGCCCTAGCCAGGTATTCAATTATTGAAGAAAAGCTATGGAACTCTTTGATTGTTATTTTTTTGATTACTCTGATCAAGTAGTCATTTTGAGACAATATAAAGAGCATAACAAATAAGAAATCATGGTGTGAATATCTCAATCCTACCTTAAAGAAGATGATAACTGCATCATTATCTATCAAAACTTGAATGTTTGGTAACTATATGAGAAAGATACAACACCATGAAATCTAAATTTGAATACAAATAAGAAAAAGAGGAGTTCTTCAAGATGTGATTCAAGAAGATAATAAAGTAAAAGATATACAAGTCTATGCTTATAAAGTGATTTAGGGTATGAAATCCACATAAGATGGAGAGAACTCCAATGATAAGTATAAAATGAGAAGATAAGTGAGAACAATGACAAAGGAATAAGGTGGAACTTGAGTTAATCTCAGACCAACCTATGTGTGTAAGAAAGTGTTAATGTAAAATAAGCATGTCATTTGAAATAAATTAAGGGAGATGATCATTGTTTAATGAAGAAAATGAAGAATATGATGATTTACATGTTGATAAGTGGTTGAAAAACATAATAAAATAAGAGAACATACCCAAATGTGATAAATAGTCATCAAGGAAGGAGTAATGAGATATGTTAATCATGATGATTCCTATGCTAATGGCAAGGAACCCAAAATGAAAAGGGTAAAATGATACATAAGAAGTTGTAACCTACATAATGAAAATAGATTTGGTTACCTTTTTACTAGTGACCCTTGAACAATGTTGCTATGATGTGGGAAGTGTGTTTCCCTTTGTGTCTTTCCTTTATAGGGAACAACTTTCAAGTGGATCATTTCCACTTGGTACGTGTGGATTTATTGCAAACATAAGGGTGGATAGCTTATTATAACATAAGATTGCTTGGACTATCATTATAAGACCATAAAGTTATGCTTTTGAGCCTTCCAATAATTAGGAAGACTCCTCTTATATTTCTTGATATTTGTTATGTTGGTAAAAGTAGATGATATAAGGATGTGAGTTCCTTATAGCACATGAGGTGGATACCAAGGTAATGAAACCTAGTATCCAAGATGTATCAATAATATGAGAAATATGTGAAGGTTGGAGATGTTTATTAAATGAAAGGAAAAACAAAAGTGATTCTATAATGTTGTGTATGGTTCATTGATAGCTGGACAAGACCACTATCAAGGATATATGGTTTGTTGGTCAATTGATATGCGATACCGTGTTCCTTTAAGATAAACCTATGATAAAATATCAATGCATAAGAGTTAGATTGGATGACATAATCCACATGACCATGATGAGTTTAGAGTTATGTCCTTTAGACTAACCAATGTACAAATAGAATTTATAAATAGGAGGAACAGAGTGTTCCAGTCATTTCATACAAGTTTTTTTGAGTCTTAGGGAGACCCTGCTCCCCCTCCTCCTCAAACAGGTGCCAGAGCCCGGATGTCATACAAGTTATATCAAGCTTTAAATGGTGAAATGTCAAAATATTTCAAATATGGTAAAAAATATGATCAACATTTATTCAAAAACCTTAGGGTTGCCAAAGCAACAATAGCTATGAGAACAAGTTGAATAAGAGTGAGATGGGGTTGATTAAATTTCTTTATGGGTTCATGATATGTCCTCTAAGTAGGTTGTGTAAATACTAGTAAGGAGAAGATAGTGTTGTTGTTTCACCCCTAACAAGGTTGACTAGGAATGATGTTTCCTTGTATGGAATGACAACTGCCAGCGTCAACATTTCTTTTGATGCTGAAAAAGAACTGACAACAGTTCTAGTGTCAGTGTATAAAAAAAAGGATGGATACATTATCCTTTTTTTTTATGCCTCAAGGAATGGTATGGGACACATGTCATGATTGGTAAAAAAGCTAGAAAGTATGACTTTTGAGTAATGTGTTGATACAATATATATAATTTTAGGATGATAACTAGAATTTAATAAGTTGAACATTAGTATTAGCTTTGTCCAAGTGGCACAACAAGTTTCTATGTTCCATATTTGCAAATGTCTTCTTATGTGGGGGGTTTTGTGCTAACCCAAGATGAGATATGTATGAATTATGTGACATCACCATGATATGCAAGTAAACATGTGAAGTGAATAGGATGAGGTGCAAAGGAAGTACCCATCTTTGTTTACCTTGGATTTCAGGGGTGAAATCCTTGTTAGGGTTTTATAGTTATAAGACCCCTAAATTTGCTTAATTATTTGAATAAGATTAATTATCATAATTTAATGCTTATAACCATAATATAACCTTGTTATATGCTTTGAAATCATAATACAAGCTTAAGTTTCAAATTTGGTCCAATTTGGACATTATTTGACCAAGTTATGCAATTTTATGCACATTTTGGACTTTTATGCAATTTACCCAATTGAGAGGTTTTCTTTACAATTTATCACTTGAATTATGTTCCTTGGATATTATCTCATCATTCTTGAGATTTTTTATCCATGGGGCACCTATGTAAAACTTGTTTTGAAGGTGTTTTCTCCAAGGATATTTTAGGGTTTTCCCCTTCACGGATGAGCTACCTTTAGTAGCTATCAACTAATGAACTATTTGGTTGGCTGGGAAATTAGACAAAGGAAAGATAATAAGGTCTATAAACATGGTGGGGGATCTTCTTTTGTGTGCACTTGTATATTATAAATAAATTAAGGTCATGGACACTTGGATAGATACTAGAACTTCAACTTTTTCTTTTTGCTTTATCTTAAAGTTCATATACTTATCCCCAAGCACCAAAACGATCCATTTTCTCTCCACCACTTCCCTCCTTATACCAATTGGTATATCATTCTCCCTCTATGCTTCTGCGAATTTTTCTGTCCAAGGAAGTAGAAAGTGGGGATCGTCTTGGAAAAAGGATCTAGGGTTGCAATTGACTTCATTTTAGGGTTGAAAAAGTTCCCTTCTAGTGATCTTGACCAAAAAGAGTAAGAATTCCCTTCTTTCCTCTATTTATTTCTTTTTTATCCTTCTTTCTCCCGGTTGGAACCTTGCTTTTCCATGGTGGAAGTTGCTCTAAATCTCAAAAACCCTACCTTTTCTTACTCCTTATGCTTAGGGTTTGCTCATTTAATGAAGAAAGGTGCTAGATGGACGGATTCATAGCTTATTATTGGATTTTCTACCATACTTGCTCAAGTTTTCTTCTGTGTGGGGTTTCATATTCTCATTAGAGGCAATTTTTATAACTTTCTCCATGTTTATTTCTTATCATAAGATTTCTAGATCATGTTCTTTCCTGAAAATGATGATTTATGCACTAAAAAGCTATGCTTGACTTGGATTTTGATTTTTATAATGTTCCTTGTTCTGATTTCAGTTCTAGATGAACCTGTGATCATGTGTACATTATTCCTAAGGTATAATATGACTTGTATCAGGTTGGATTGACAATCTATAGTGCTAAGCACCTATCAACCAATGGTCAATTTTAGGGTTTAATGTTGATTTCTTCTATAAACCCATGACCCGATGATGGTACCATTGCAACAACCCTATGGTGTTGTCTTCGTGATGACTGATGGTCGTGATCAAAGGTGTCATATGATAGTGACAACCTATGGTCACCCCCTTTGGTCAGGTTTTGGATCAATTAGAAGTATAATGATCAACCATTAAGTACCATAATGATGTTATCAATCAATGATGACATCAACTTAATATTTGATGTTGATTAATGAATATAGTGTTGATCTAACAACCTATGGTGATTTAATGATCACTAATGATGGTGGATCGAGTCTCTACAACTTATGTTAAGTTAATCATTGTAGTTGTAGCATCAATTAAGCCTTAGACCAATGGTTTCTTGGGTCACTTGATGCAATGGTCGAACCTATGATGTGACTAATGGTTTTAACGTATGAACTTGACCCAATGGTCAAGATCTAATTTTTACTACTCCAATAAGTTGGAATGATGGATAATGTAATATGTTGGTTCTAATAATGGGATTTAGATGGTTTTCTTTATATGATCAACTTAAGGAGCTTACTTATTGATAATGGATGGCTTGTTTTAACTGAACAGTCGATTGTGGGTTTTACGTTACTCTTAATGGAACTTTTTGTGTTGTAAATCAAGGGATGTCTAGGGTTAGATGGTGACTCTTTCTATAGAAAAAATCAAGGACTTCATAGGTGGTTTATCCAAGGTGTTTACTTATATAAACAACCAATGGTCTTACCTTTTAAACATCTAATGGTTCTGGGTGACATTGTGGTATGGTGATATGGGTTTAATGATGATGGAACAAATGAAGGGTTACCCTTAGCAAGGTAGTCTTATCTACTCACTCATATGAATAGAAGGGATGATAACCATATTGTGTGGATATGTAACCCTAATGAGGTATAGCTGTTATACCTAGCTTAAATATAAATAAATGATGGTAATTGGGTATGAATAGTCCTTGAATGACTAATACAATCATGAAGTATTCTCTTATTGTTGTTAAAGCCCTAGTATGCTATAGCCTGATGGTTACACCTTGATTTATGTGTGGGTTCATATTTGAGAATAGTATGGAATATGATAGTGATGCTTCACCTTATGCATCCATGATCCAATGGGGATGTCGTGAGTCAGGGTTTGGGTATAAGTGTTGATTAGTAACATTGATATAATTTATTATGTTGAACCTAACTCTAATGCAAATAAATAAAGATGAGTATTTATGTTTAACATTTTTTATGATGGAATTATGGTGGAATAACCTCCTTAACATGATCATAAACTTAATGTGTTGATTGGTGGTTATCATAGCCACATGGTTGATACTTTCTTATGCTAAACATGTGCATTATGAATATGAGGAGTATTAATCATAACTAGATTCCTTGCATGTTGATGAAATAAAGGAATGTTCTTAATGTTAATATAACCCTGCTATGATTGTTTATGAATATCTCCCATCTCATTAATGCAATATTGTGTTGATGTGGTGTATTATATGTTTGTGATGTTGTTGAGTCTTGTTATAAGACATGCAAAGATAATGATGATCTTGCAGGGAATAGTATGATGGTCTTAATGACCTTTGGGCATGGTTGAGCCCTAAATGAGGTGTAATCCTCTTATGTTGATAAGTGTTGACACCATGTCATATTGTGAAAATGATTTATATCTTGTAATAGTATGATGACTAGTGTGATCTCATGAATGGCAAGTGAATAGTACAATATTATGATGAGATGAGAAATTATGTTTCACACGTTTTATATCTTTTCAAAGTTGTGATATTTATATGCTTGCTAGAAGTGAACTAGGGTTTGTATGTCCACTTGTTTTATGCAACCTTAATTCCCCCAATTGGCATAACTAATCAAGTGCAACTCTAATCATGTAGTGTGCTGTGCCATAGAGCCATCTTCAGTGTCAGAACTTACTGGATGGTGAAACGAGTATTCCTAAGGGAAACTCAGAGTGCATACTGTTGAGTATGTGGGGGTGGCAGGTTGAGGATATATCCTTGTCATCCACAATGCAGACTGTGGAGGTTGGCTATGGTCATGCCTCATACATCTAATGTGATTGAGAATGACCATATTCGTGTCTCGGTGATTATAAGATGATGTAATTAGAGGACAACTGTGGTTGTACCTCAGTGATTGGGTTTGAATACCCTAGTTACCTGTACCAAGGTTAGACTAGTGGTTATCAGCTTGACTATATGTCAATGTGGTGGCAGCTTTGACTGATATGTCACTTCCTTTTTACTCATACTGATTGAGGGGAAGAGATCTTAGGATACCAACACTCCTCGATCTTGTATGGAACTAAATAGCCCTTCACAGGGGTTAGTTGGACTTTGAATGGTACAATTCAAATTCCCCAGGGTGTAATAAAAGATGTAATACAGCTATGTAGCATATTTGTTTAGGGTTATAGATGACATTTCACATTGGATGATAACCCTTGTTTGTTATCTTTATAGAAAGATGATGCTTAGTGCAATTAAGAGATAGTAGATATACTTAGGTTGTGGATATGCTTAAGATTGTAGATGCATACATACATTATCTATGCTTTTGTTGATAACTATACTGCTACTACTGATTATAATCATGATGCTAGCTATCTCATGTTGTTAGTTATGTCTAGCATGCTAGCCATGCCTTTGTAACTGGAGATGCATATATTGCTGATCATGCTTATCCAAATAGTTGTGCTTATGTTGTTAGATCTTCTTATAATGTTTATATTATCAACAAGATAAAGGATGATAGTTTGGCTAATGATGATAGTTATTATCTTCTCCTTTATGTATTTTGTTAATCATCAGTGCTATTGAGCTTATTTTTTATATCTCATTAAACTACTTAACTGTTTAATTACTTAAAAATGTTGTAATCAATAAATGTTATTGGAGGTTATATCTCTTGCTGGGACTGGATCTCACCCTTGTGGTTTGCCACTTTTTTTAGGCAATTGGAAGTGATGAAAACAAACATGTGTCAGCAAAGAGGAGCTATAGTAATAAATATTTGAGAAAGTTGATTAGATGTCTAGTATGTCCTAGAGTTGTCCCTGTACTGTCAGGTCTGGACAGGAAAAGTTTGTATATGGTGTTTCAAATGAATTGAAATTTTGTTAGTATGTTAATGTTTGTTGTGTGGCATATACAAATATTGTTCTCATGTGTATATATGTTGTGGATAAGGCGATAGAACAATTTGTATCAAATTCTTGGCATAGTATGGATATAAGAAAGATGTTGGGCTCTTAAGAAATTATTTCTGAGTGGGTGCTAATGTTGAAATTAGTTTTAATTTACCCATATTTTTGGGTATGTGATTAATTAGTGATCGATTGTGCTTTATGTTTTGAGTAATCTCATTTAGTGTAATAGGTTCTCACAGTCTACGTGCCATACCCTAGTAGGTTTGCAACTACAGGCTGTAACTCATTTTCACTAACACCGTGAACTGTACCAAGGCAGGATAAACTTGTACAACTAGACTATATGTCATTGGTTTGACTGATGATGTCACTATAGGTTCACTCATACTGACTGATGGGGTGAGGTCATGGATTCTAGCTCTTCCATAGACCTTGTATGGAACCGATTTCGACTTCGTAGTGGTTAGTTGGATTTGGGTGGTACAACTCAAATCCTCAGGGCACAATAAAATATGTAATCAGTCGTGTATCATAATTTCTTAGGTTCAAATATGGAAATATTGGATGAGGCCTTGCTTGTTTTTGTATAATATTTCTAGTAGTGAATTTAAATTTCTTCATATTCCTTTTATTATGATAAGATGTTTCTCAAACCAATTGTAGTTGCTTATTCTGTTAGTGATGATTACCTACTTATCATGGTTGTAGCTTTACTACTGTTCTTTAATCATCTTATCTATGCTAATAACATCATTGGAGGAGAGTTATCTATCCCGCTAAGATTTGTAATCTCACCCCATGCAGACAATATTTCAAGGGAGAAACTCGACCGATGAGCCTAACCGATCTCATCTTTTAGTGGCATAAGCTTAGCCCAAAACTTGATTGACAACACTATAGTTGTAAAGTACAATGTAGCAGTTAAAGTGGGTATGTGAGAGGGAATGCATGTCTTAGACACCCCAATGACAACTAGAATTCATTCTAATTGATTCCGATAGCTAAGAGACATCTTTAAATATAGATAAATATCCTTAGACTTCATCCCAAAGTTAGCCAAGCACTAAGAATGCCCCTACAATATAGTTGAGAGATATTTGTTTTAAAGAGTCACTATCCACTCTCATGAACGTAATCACTTGATACATATATTAGAGTGTATAGAAGAATTGTAAGAGAGCTAACCGTACTATGTATTTTTTGTAAGACTCTCACTTCTCTATCTCTTATTCTCTCCCTCACTAGAAGTGTGATTCTCTCTATTAGCAAAAATAAGAAGATAGATAGGTGGCCATTGGAAAAGGAAGGCTCTCCTTGACAAATTAATAATCTCTTAAGGAACAAACTTGGAAGGCTGTGGCCTTAGATCAAGAGAAGGTATCTTGGAGTTAACAAAGCTTCTCCTGTGTAAAGGTGAAGTCAAAGGTGGAAGATCCTTGTCAATAATGGGTAAGTCCTTGTGATGTCTGAAGATGCTTGGTCAAATATGGTTAAGTACTTTGGAGAGTTGAAGATCCTTGTTAAGGATAAGCAATCCCTATGTAAGTTTGTTGGATCCCTTGACTGTAAAAGGGAATCTAATATATCCTTTGATATTAAGAAAAGTGGTATGTTAGTGTATCTCTTATAATAGAATATAAGGAGTGACTTAAGGTTAAAAATCTTACAGATTGACCCCTTTAGGTAGTGGAGCTACATCCTTTGAGTTTGAACATGGATATATATATGTATTTCACTTATGGATTGTTCAACCTCTCTCTTCTTTGATTTTCATACATAGCTATCTTGGGTTAGATTTTGAAGGTCTACTAAATTTTGTTTAAGTGGGTTTATCTCAATGTACCCTGACATGAGACCATCTATGTTCAAAAAGTGTTATCAAAATAGGTATTCTCCAAGAAATACTTTCACAAGTAGGAGAAGATAGGTGGTAATGAAGTTGAGAGATATTTCTTCACCATTCTGGTATCTGATGGAAACAACTTCTAATATTAGAAGAGGATAATGCAATTCCATGTTCATGAATAAAGCATTGAGCTGCGGAAAATGGTAAATCTTCCATACAAGAACTGAACAACAAGTAGCTAGAAAAATAAGATGCCACCACTTTAATAAAAGCAAACTTGAATGCCAAAGCCATAAGAATCTTCTATGCCACTCTCTCCCTAATCTAGTTCAAATGGATACCTTCTTGAGACATTGCTTGTAAGACTTGGAGGAAGTATGTGTCACTTATGAGGGAAGTGAGCAAGGAAAGGAAATCAAGATAAACATTCTCACACAACAGCTTGAAAACTTATGCATGAGCAAGGACTCCATTGCTGAGATGTACTTTGTACATAATCACATTGTCAATACCCTTGCAATTCTTGGTCAACGAATGGATTCGAGAAATATGTGTGCAAGGATTCTTCATTCACTTCCTTGCCAATGGGAAAAGAATTAGACAACTATTTAGGAGTCCAAAAATCTCTCTATTCTTCCAAAAAAAACCTTATAGAAAATCTTTAAGACTATAAGGTAGGGCTTAGAGATGAAGAGGACCTCAAAGAAAGTAACCAAAAGAAGAAGAAGAAGAAGAAGAAGAAGAAGGTGATTATTTTAAATGCCCATGATTCCTCAAGTAATCAACTTGATTTCATGTAATCCAAATGTAGACCTTCAAAAAGAAAGACTTCTTCCTCCTCCCAATGCTTTGGATTTGGGCACAAGGGTCACGATAAGGATGATTTCTCTTATGGAAAAAATACTCATCATCACAAGGGAGACAAAAAAGATATCAGAAGAAAAATAGGAATAAAGGACACAAAAGCTTTAGTGACTCATTTGACACTAGCTCAAGTGAAAGCTATGGTGGAAGTGAAGATGAAAAAAGTCACTTTGCTCATGTGGAAATATCATTTGAAGATTCAAATCAGGATTATCTAAACTCTTTATCTAAGGAATCTTTATTTGAAATTATTTAATATTTTCGTGCTTCTCTTAAGTATACTAAGCATAATTGAAAAAAGTTTGCTAATATTTTAGTAACTTGCAATAAGAAAATGATGAACTTGAATAATTTAATATTTTCATTCAAGATGATATTTACACTCCTAAGAAGTATTATCTAGAATTTTAATTGCAATTTAATGAAATTTAGATAGAGAACAATGCTTATCTTAGTCAAGTGGATGCTCTTAAATTTGAAATTTCTATCTTGATTGATAACATTAATTATTTAGTATGTCAACCTAACATGCCTAGTTCAAGTAAGGATCTTACTAAAACTAAATATTCCCTCACTTTTCACATTAATGTTCCAAAAATTGTAAATGAGGAAAAATATTATGTATTGCAAGGAATAGAATCTAAAAATGTTGTTGATCCTTCCAAGATCGTAGTTCTTGAATTTGAAAATGCTTCCTTACTTGCAAAAAATTAATTCCCTTGAATCTTGCTCTAGTGCTACTAAGATATAGATTGATTTTACTACTCTTCATATTGAGAAGTATTCTTATATAACTACATCTAAGGACTGGGACCTGAGAGGGATCCACTCATTACTTAATTTAAGAAAGTAACTACATAAAACCCCATTTTTTCAAAGCTTTATAATAATAAGCTTCAAATTAAAGGGGTGTACATTTTTTCTAAAATAGATTGGTAAATAAAACATGATTGTGTAGCAGTGGAAAAGTAAATCTAACTATTACAAAATTCTTGTTCAAGTTTGCATTGGGGCCACAAAGGGAATCTAATGAGATATGAAATCTAAACTAGTAGGATCAGTTTGTGGTGAGCAACCTTCTCATCACAAAAGACATCCCAAAGCTAGCCCCGAGCAATGCCTCCACTTCTCAGACCTCAAGTTGTGCAACCTATGGGTAGGTTGAGAGAAACAACCATAAGAGGAAAACATACAAATGAGAGGACAACACCATAAAGATGAGTATGCATAGAGTAAAACAATTGGACATTAATTAAGGCCAGAGAAAAGAGATATGCCAATAATGAGATATCCAAAGGAGAAACATTTTCTGAAGATTTAACATGTCCAAAAATGAGGCAATCATTAATAAATATATGATTATTAAAAGGAGTCTTGCCATATACTTTTGCATCAACATAAACACAAAGTTAAATAGTTGCATTGTGAGTAAAACACATACTAGCATATACTATAAAGCATGGTAGAATCTATGTATTCCATACTAAGGGCATGAGGACTAAAATCTTAGTTCTAAACAAAGTATAATAGTACAGGAGGACTAAAACCTCAGTGCATTGGTAGGAGGACTAAAACCTCACTACCTAAAATAATATATTGCACAAGGAATATGACCTCACTGTAGTCAAAGGAGGACTAAAACCTTAGTGCCTCAAACAAACATGGTGTCACTAGTACTAGTCATAAGGATGACTAAAATCTCAGTACCTTAAGAAAACATAGTGTCACTACTTCTAGTTATGAATAGTGAATCACACATGCAAATAGGGTAGGAAAGATAAAGTGTAGTCATACTCAATTATGTGATACTAACATAAAATTATCATCAAATGGGGTTAGAGGACCCTTTGAATAGAAACGTTAGGTAAAAAAACCATGAATGTTGTATTTTCAAACCATGAGTAACAAATCAGTTAGATATACACAAAGAAAAGTACATTCTAAGAGATCTTAATGGTATCCCTATAGGTTTATTCCATGCTTCCAATGGGATCTTCCAAGGGGACCCCCTCTCCCCCTTGTTGTTTACTATTATCAAGGAGACCATGACCCATATAATCCTAAAGGTTGAGAGAAATAAATATCTAAAGACTTTCAAGATGTGCAACACATCGGTGCTATCACACATGATCTACACTGATGATGTTTTGTTGTTAGTTGTAGGACATGATAAGTATTTGAAGGCAACCAGAAAGACCCTGAGGTGCTTTGGGAGACTACTAGATTGTATATCAACAATATCAAGTCATAAGTCTATTTATCTAGGTCTTGTGATGCTAGAAGTGAGATTCTTAAGGTGGCGACTCAACTAGATTTGGGCTCATTCCCCACTAGGTACCTTGGTACACCTATTGGAGGTAAGAAAGGTGTAGGTAGGGATTATGCTTCTTTGGTGGATAACTTGAGGGAGACAATGGATAGATGGATGGGTCTGACCCTATCCATGGTGGGGACGATGGTTCTCATTCATTTTGTTCTCTCTAATAAAATAGCCTTCTGGTGTATATAAGATGAGATCCCTTTCTTCATTTTAGACAATGCAAAGGCTATATGAAACAACTTCCTGTGGGCGGGGTGGGGCCATGCAGTGGTTTGGTCGATAGTGGCTAGACTATGCCATATGGGGGGGGCTGAACTTGCTGGAGCTACTGTTGACTCAAGGTCAATTAGGTCAATGTTGACTCACGTCTAAATTGACTAAACCCGTGTTTTAATGATGACTAACTATTCCACATATTAGTGTCTAATGCTTCTACTTGAGTGTTTTTAGATTAGGTATAAACAAACTCCAAATGCCCTAACTTGCGCATATCAACTTGGAGAAAAGACAAGTCAAAGTCAATACAAGTGCACATTTTTGTAATATGATGTAAATCCATTAGAATCATGTTGTAAATCACTTGTAATGATTGTATGCCTTGAAATTAAGCTTAGAAAAAATTAGGAGCACTTAGATTGAATGTTTAAGCACTCAAAAGCCATTTTCTACAATTCACATCAGTCTGTTCATCAGTCAAGTTCTGTGAGTTGCAAACTCGACTGATCCTGATTGGATCTTGAAAATGACTTTTGATCGGTCAAGTTTACACTTCACAGAACTCGAATGATGTAGTACCTGACCAATTTGATTTTCATTGGTTGGTCGAGTTTCCCCAAGACAAACTCGACTGATGGCCTGAATATCAGCTTTGTCTTTTACTCTATCGGTCGAGTTACCCTTATAGAAACTTGACCGATTGCATTGTACGGAAAAGTGTAGAAAAGTGCTTCTAGCCATTGTGGAGTTGCAACAAGTGAAAATATATCTGTTGCAAGCCACAAAATGGCTAGTTTTTGTTCTCAAGTGTTCCCAAAGGCAAAGAGGCATCCCCAGCTATAAATAGGACCCCTTGGGCTTCATTCCAAGGTTGAGCATTCAATGTAAAACTATATGTGAGGTTCCTATTCTATAGTTGAGTGCTTCCTACAGCCTCCTCTCTCTCTCTAAGTTTAATCACTTGCTACATTCGTTAGAGTGAGTAGGACATCTGTAAGAGAGCTCTTCCTACATGTATATCTTATGAGGCTATCACTTCCACCACCTCCCTATCTCTCATTTCAATCATGAAGATGAAGGTTCTCTATCTTGTCTAAGAGAGGTGAAGAAGGACAAGGGAAGGCGTCCCTTGGTGAAGATCAAGGATGAAGACTTGGAGCTAGTATGGGTAAGCCCTTGGTGAAGGCATAAGACTCCTTGCTCAAGTGGGTAAGTCCTTGGTGGAAGCTTCTCTGAGTGAAGGTAAAGTCAAAGGCAGAAGATCCAAGAAGAGTGGGTAATCCCTGCAAGGCTGAAGACTTGTGCAAGAGTAGGTAAGTCCTTGGAAGAAGGCAAAAGATTCCTTACAAAGTGGGTAAGTCCTTGGTAAGGTTGAAGACTCTTTATATTGGATAGGTAAGTCCTTTGGTGGTAATGCATTGTATCTCTTATAATGAATATAATGAAGGTGTAAGGTTAAGAAATCCTAGAGGTTGACCTCTCTAGGTAGTGGACTGACTCAATTCTAGTTTGAAGTGTGGAACCACTCTAAAACAACTTGTCAATTGGTGTATGTTCAATCTCTCTCTCCCTTGCTATGCATGTTTTAGTTGCACACACATTTCCTATTTAGCAACCTTATCTTGTGATATATCTTGATGGTCTAATGAATTTTGTTTAAGTGCATTCAGATCTATTCACCCCCCTCTAGAACATCTAATCACCCATATAGGATCCAACAATTGGTATCAAAGTGGGCTTCTCCAAGCATACTTCAAAAAATAGGAGAAGATGGGTGACTACCGAGGAGGGAGATATTTGATCAGCCTACCAATCTTTGATGGGATCAATTTTGTGACGTCCCCAGATTTTCTAAAACTTAATCTGATGTGTGACGTCTAAATTGAAACCCTCACCTCAGCGAGCATTCCAATTTAAACATCCCACTAGGATAAGAAGAAGAAAATCGAGGGAGTCAGAAGGAAACAACCAGTAGCACATGTACATGAACAATAATAAAACCACAACACATGTTCACCATTCAACATATAATTACAACATGAATTGTTACAACATTTGATATTACATATTGAACAGCAAACCTATACATATACATGTATAACTACTAAACAACATGATCTTAAGACAACAGGTCCACCTGTACATCAGCTCGCCACACAACTCTCATTATAACTCAAGATATGGATTCTAATATGTTATTGGAGATTTATGGATTTCAAAAATGCACTCCATCACGTCCTACACACCTTAAAAGATATTTCGTCCTCGAAATTAAGCCAAAATCCACTTTGTTACATCATATACATCTTAAAAGAACTTTCATCCTTGAAAGTCAACCATACTCGTACTTCACGGAAAACTACCATGTCTTCATCCACATGTAGGCACTATTATATGTGTAACCTATCCGCAAAGGTTACCTAGAACCATGTATCTGAAGAACTATTAGGAGGTTT
This sequence comes from Alisma plantago-aquatica, assembly GCA_963693085.1. Classification (NCBI taxonomy): domain Eukaryota; kingdom Viridiplantae; phylum Streptophyta; class Magnoliopsida; order Alismatales; family Alismataceae; genus Alisma; species Alisma plantago-aquatica. The sequence continues at coordinate 852,834,685 of OY856410.1, forward strand.
CAAAGGCATCAAGGGTGAAACCGCACTCCATAGAAGGCTCAAACAAAGGTTTAGAAACTCTGTTTATATCATTACATATCTCATATGTTAGATTTTCTTCCTTATCTTTAGCCATGCATTAGGGTTCTCACATCATATTCCTTGTTCTAAAGGAGTTAACCAAAGTTAACCCATTATATCAAGGTGTCAACGACATTTTATTGAGCAAATTATTAGAACATGTTCAACGTTAACATATCTCTTTTAGGAAGGAGTTAACTAAAGTTAACCCACTTTATCCATCTGGATCATATTAAGGTGCCATCATCATTATGTTGTGCTAACTATCAAACTATATTTTTCATCTTTATTAAGCATTAAGATTAACACCTCATGTAACATGTTTCATTCATATGATCTTATTCCATTTCTTATAGTAAATTGCAAGATTTACTAGTGATTTCATCACAAGATTAACCAACAATATTACATTAATCATCATTATTCATGTACATGGTTAACCATTTATGCATTTCCATCTATTAAACCATCTCTAGTTTCCATATTATCATGTCTCGAGATTAGATCACATCTTACATATATTATATCATGGTTGTGGTAAACAAACTTATAAAAGTGGCTCGTGAAACATGTATCAAAACTTTATATAGTCCCAATGAGGTTCCTCTAACCCATACCACAAGGGTAGTTCCATGCTTAGTTTATCTAAGCTAACTCAACTCTATGTGTATCTCATAAGCACATACTTTATCTTTTCTCTCTTAGCTTAGGGTTCTCAGATTACCTCATTGGCACTAGTGATCAACTTCACCAGCTTTAGCCACATAAGCAAAAACCAAAGCATGCTATGGCATACTCTTCATAGGTTCTAACCATGAAACCTCATACCCAAAACTCTCTTATATGCACCACTAGATTCCTATGTGGGAAACCACCAACCCGAGCATGAGGCTTCACAGAAAATAACATAGCTACCTCCTCCAGGGTCTTGGGCTCTCTCTCCCTCACCCAGATGGAAGGCACTCATATTTATGTTCGCATATGTACATGTAACCAGGCTCTCTCTATCTCTAGGGTTTGGTCCTCCCAAGGACATCTAGGGTTCAAGATAACTATAGGAATCATGCATAAAGCAACTCAACTCAATCACTCAGGAGTATTCTAGTTTATGACATATCATATCACATATTTCTCTTATCATGGAGTCTAGGTTCTCCGACCTTCTCCCTGTGGGTCTCGCTCTCTCTTGAGCTAACCCCAAAACTGGTCCTAACACTAGAGTTCCTCCTTCATAAAAGAGACTAAGGCTCATGCTGACCCTCAACCTTGTCTTAACTTAACATATCTTATCTCATAAAAGAATGCATACTGGCATCATCAAAACTTATCTCAAAACCTCAAATATGAACTTAGGTCCTCGAAGACAAACATAGATCATCATAACCATCTTATGTCATCTATGTAAGACTTACATCATATCATCAAAACTTATTTCATCTATTCTATCTATCATATATCCCAAACAAGGCTCTAGACATCTAATCTAGAACTACACTCTCTTCTAGACTGATGTCATTCACTTTCACTTAGGTTTCATGACTACCGCCTACTCGTACATGTGTGGGGACACATTTTTGTAATACATATACATATTAAAATATTATATAGTTTTTCTCCGATAAAACAAGCGTCAGAGAAAACTGTCGAGGTTCAATTTGTTTGGAATCAAAAACCAAATCCAAAAATGAGTGTCCCACACATTGTAGAGAGTCCAGTGTCATGAAAATAGTGAAAAGGATGAGAACATGGTGTATACTAGTGTATCTATCCTAGACAATGAGCGCTATATGTCTAGGATTCCTCTTCCCTTGATGCACATCATTTCCAAATAGTGCAACGTCCCATACCGCTGCACTACAAGGAAAGAAAGACATCTAAGGACTTGCTACTCAACAAGTACCAGTCTAGACCTAGTTCTCAGACATCTTGGTGCTAACCTAGAGGCTAGGTCAGATCTAGTCTCTAAAAGACAACTAATCTAACCCTAAAAGATTATTAAGTTCAAGGTTTTCTTTAGTTTGAGTTGCATAATGAGCAAATGTCAGACTTTGCTATTGTTCATGCTCTGATACCACCTGTGACGTCCCTGGATTCTCTAAAACTTAATCTGATGTGTGACGTCTAAATTGAAACCTTCACCTCAGCAAGCATTCCAATTTAAACATCCCACTAGGCTAAGAAGAAGAAAATTGAGGGAGTCAGAAGGAAACAACCAGTAGCACATGTACATGAACAATAATAAAACCACAACACATGTTCACCATTCAACATATAATTACAACATGAATTGTTACAACATTTGATATTACATATTGAACAAAAAACCTATACATATACATGTACTACTACTAAACAACAGGATCTTAAGACAACAGGTCCACCTGTACATCAGCTCGCCACACAACTCTCATTATAACTCAAGATATGGATTCTAATATGTTATTGGAGATTTATGGATTTCAAAAATCCACTCCATCACAAATTTCCTCTATTGGAGAAGAAGGCTTCAATTCTACATCCAAAGATCAAGTCTTGAGATGTGGCAAATGGTGAACAACCCATACAAGCTACCGAAGACAAAGATTGAAGAATGAGATGATGCTACCTTTAAGAAAGCTACCTTGAATGCTAGAGCCATGCACATCCTCTATGCCTCCATGACCCCCACTGAGTTCAACCAGATTTCCTCATGTGAAACAACCTATGAGGTATGGAGAAATCTATGCATCACTTATGAGGGGACAAATGAAGTGAAGGAAAGCAAAGTCTACATGCTCAAAGGGCTGCTTGAGAACTTCATGATGGGAAAGGAGGAGAGGATAGCCAACATGTACTCAAGGATGAACACCATTGTGAATGGTCTTGCGGTTCTAGGTCATCCTATGTCTAGTGGAGAGATCAACTCAAAGATCCTTAGAACTCTTCCCAAGAGCTGGGAACCCAAGGTGACTTCCATTGAAGAAACAAGGTCTCTTAAGGATATTCCTATTGAAGAGTTCATTGGAAATCTATAAGCACATGAAGCCACACTTGACAAGAGGGAGGAAGTAGAAAGACAAGAAGAGAAAGAACTCAAGAGAATGAAAAAGACTGAAATCAAAGCTCAAATCAAAGCTATTATTGGTCAAGCTTCTCCATCCTCTCATGTTGAAGAAAATTCCATGTACTCCAAGGGTAAACTCTACAAAGGCAAGTCCTCCTCTATCCGGTGCCTCAAGTGTGGAAAGAAGGGTCACTTCAAGATAGATTGCTCACAAGTTATAAAGATCCATCAACACAAGAAAAGATAAGATAAGTGCCACTCAATCTCAAGTGACTCCTACAACTCAAGCTCAAGTGAAGAATCAAGTGAAGAGTCAAGTGGAAGCTCAAGCTATAGTGATGAAGGAGAATGCCATTTTTCTCTTATGGCATCAACAAGTAAGGACTCAAGTGAGGTAAATCTAAACTATTTAGATAAAGAATCTTTGATTTCTATTATTCATGATACTTGTGCCTCTCTTAAGTCTTATAAAAGGAAAAATAAAAATCTTGCTAGAATTGTTGATAATATGCATGTAGAATTAGATGATCTTGACCATGCTAATTCTTACTTTCTTGATGATAAAAATGATTGTCTTATTCAAGTAGATTCTCTTAAACTTGAAAATGCTAGTTTTCTTGATAAGGTTAGATTTCTAGAAGCTCAACCTCTTATGCCTAGTTCTAATGAAGAGCATACTCTAATTGTTGATTCTCTCATGCATGATATTGATGTTATTAAATCTAAAAACAAGGACAAATATTTTATTTTACAAGGATTAGAATATGAAAATGGTGTTTTTCTTTCTAAGACTGCTTTTCTTGAAACAGAAAATGCCTCTTGCTTGCTAAAATCAATGTGCATGAATCTTGTTCTAGTTCTACTAGTAGAGAGAATGATGTTGCTGCTCTTCATATTGATAGAGATTCTTATTTAAGTAAAGCTCTTTTCTTAGAAAATGATCTTCTGCATGCTAGAGATAATATCAATCATTTGTCTTCTACTATTACTTCTCTTATGCATGATAATGATGGTTTGAGATCTTCTTTGCAAAGATTCTTAGTTGGTAAATAGAATCTTAATGACATCCTACACCATAGTACTAAACAAATTGGTAGACATGGTTTAGGGTATGATAGTAGTCAAAGGAACCACAAAGGTAAAGGACCTCCAATATTTCATGGAGAATCCTCTAGTTCTAAGACTATGGGCACATGCAACTATTGCAATGATTTTGGTCATTATTCTACTTGTTGTCCTTTTAGGAAAGCACCCAAGCGCAATAGGAATTGGGTTGCTAAACTAACCCCTCTGGGCCCAAAAACATGATTGGGGGCCATTTCATCTTTCTTCTTGTAGGTACTTGCAAATGGATTGACTTGATCTATTGAATTGCAAATTGACTTCTCAATCCACATGAAAGAAGAAACGTGAGATGTGTAGAGGGTGACAAGTGGAAAAAGGAATGGTAGAACAAAGGTAAAATTTTCTTTCTTATAACCTTTTCTAACTTGTTATTGTCAAGTTAGTGTGCACTACGCATGTGATTTTTGAGTCAAAAGTGGTATTTTGTGATTCTCTTCACACTCTTGCTAAAAAACTATATATCTAATGCTTCTATAGTGCATTACTAACTTGCTTACACATGTTTGGATATGGTTTGTATTTTTAGCATGTCTTTAAATATGTTTTTATGATATATATGTGCTTTTTGAAAGCAGCTCTATCGGTCGAGTTTTCCCTATTTGAAACTCGAACGATAGGCACCAATGGGTGTTGCCAGTAGCTGTCATCGGTCGAGTTGTCAATACACAGAACTCGACCGATAACACTATGCACAGAATATGGATTTGGCTTATTGAATGAGAATTTCCCTCTCAACTAGATTTTCTCAACCAATAGCCTTATTCTTTGGCACTCTCATTTTGGTACCTTTATATATGCATATTTCCATGTTCTAAATTGCCTATCTTGCTTAAAACTCTATCTCTCTAATTTCTCTAAATTGTTATATCTATATCTTGCAATTACTTGCTTTGAGTTTTTTTGCAGGTTTTGATGATGATCTCTTTGGATCTCTTGGTTGTGTATAAAATTGCTTCCGTTGTACTCTAACTTGTAACATCTATCTAGGTGTATATCTTCTTTTGATACAACCTTGATGTTCTTAGTGGTAATCATCTTTTGGTAATGATGCATATTTGTATGTGAATTATATCCTTTCATCCTTCTAAAATTGCATTTTATTATTTTTCTACAATACTTTATCTTGCATTTTGGGTTGTTCAAGTGCATGCTTTAACTTGGTTTTCTTTCTATGCTTGGACAAGCCCCTAGATGTGCTCTTCTACTCTTCTTTTATAACATTTGTTGTCTCCTTTCTCTTTAACAAGTGATGTTTCTTATTTCTTCATAACCCCACTTTTTGAAATGACAAAGGGGGAGAAAGGTATGTCTTCTTTTGACAAAATAGGGAGAAGGCATGTCTTACATGAAGAAGAGAAGTATGTTCATGTAAAGGGAGTATGTAATGCCTGGGCCCACTTCCCGAGGCTCAAGTAGAGTTTCAGGAATGACGACTGGCCCCACAGACCACCACTAGCCTTAACTACGCACTTTGTCCACACTGACGCGCAAGCCAGGATCAACTTCCCGACTGGTCACCCATCCTAGTACTACTCCAAGCTGAGCACACTTAACTACGAAGTTCTTTAGTGATGGGCTACCAGAAAAGGAGGTGCACCTTGGTGATATGGGTAGTCCAATCATTCCTTTTAAGATCAACTTATCCAAGGCCTCAAATCCTGGGATGTTACAATCTCCCCCACTTAGAATCTTGACGTCCTCGTCAAATCTCAACTATATGCCCTCATAATCTGACCCCATTTCAGTGCAGACCCACAATGGCCCATGGACACCCATCTCCCGATCACATAATACCAGCGCAAGGGTGGCTACGTCAACCATGGACAACCCTTTCCTACATGCCTGGACCGCACGACTCAAGACTGGCATGCCATGCCCATGTGGGCCCCACCTACTGGAGGGGTTAGGCTCTGATACCAATTGTAACGACCCCGCCTCCCGGTAACCCCCAATTAAGGGAGACCTGAAGGTCAGAGCTGTTATTCAATTAACAGGATCAAAGGTTCGACAAAGAATCAGTAATAATTAATAAACTTTACCAACTAAATTGAAAACAGGTATAAAATAAAACTTTTCTTACCTGGGAAAAACTGGGATTTCTAAACTTCTATCCATGAAGATGTTAATCTAACTAATCCACCTGTGCATGTTATTTCTCATTCAATTCCTCATATGTCACTTTACTGTTTGTTCTTTCATTTGTACCTAAAACGCCGACAAACAAAACGTCGGTTAGCCAAAGATGGTATGTGGGGGAAACAATAATTATGCAACTATGTTAACAATGTAATCAACCAAATATCATTTAACAACCAAGATTACATTTTAAGAAATACTACTCAATCCTTGCCTATCCCCTTTCTCTGTAACGTCCCTGCAGTGGACATGGATACCACCTCTCTCATATGGTAGATCCTTACCCCCATGGCCCTACCACACAGGTAGCCAATACCTAGGGTTATGGAGTCGCATGGTCCTACCCAAAGGTAGACCAATCCCTGACTCATGATGACTTGATGGACCTACCCCATTAGTAGCCATTTACTAAGTCATGTAATGACCTGATGGACCTACCCTCATTGGTAGCCATTTACTAGGTCAATCTATAAAGCTACATAGGGGACTAGGATCTGAGCTAGTAGGCATATTTCTTATGTGATAGTCATATTCACATTATACTTTGCATGAATTAAATACATCCAACAGTTTAATTCAAGCCACGATGGAAACATCGATAAAATCCCAGAAAACTAATTCGGGTAGTCATAAGCGTAACCACATACCTGTACATGCAGATTTGAGACAGAATAGTCCAATCAACAATGAGCAAGCAAGCATTCAATAAAATCCTGAAACAAATATACAATTTCCTTTTATTACTCGTGTCATTAAGATCTATTAAATCTAGCTCGCTTCTTAGGGTTTCTAGTCCACTTTTAGGATTTCCATTGCAATTAGGGTTTCCCTTCATCTTTTATTATTTTAAACCATAATTTAACACCATAACTCATAAACCCTAATTATCTCATCTATTCTTCAACATTAAGGTTATCTTAACAACATATAACCCTATTTTCATATTACAGGCACATTAATCATCAATTAAGCTTCTTTTTCATTAAAGCTACTATTTTTATCCTTTTAATCCATGACAATATCATTATACACATTTATCATCAATTCATAGTTCATTATGGTCTAAATCACATCTGAACTTAATTTTTTATTAATTCCATCTTTTATTCATCAGAAAACCCTAATTACTACTTTTAGGGTATTTATCCACAAATTAAAAACTTTAATGCTTAAAATAGCTTATAACCATGAAGACTCAGTTCTATACATGAAATAAAATAATTAAAGCCATTAGTAGTCCTAATTACCAACATTAGGGTTTCAAGGCCCATTAAAGTATATACATGTGCATGAAACTATAAATTAAACTAATGACATGAAAAGTTCATTCTTTTATTCCTAATGTGCCTTTTCATCGTTAATAGGTCAATATCAACTTTAATCATTCATTAAACCCTACTAAACACATTAATCGTCTCAAAAATAGGGTTTCTTAATAATTAATACATTAAAGTTGATAAATTTCACTACTTTTCGAATCATAAGAAGAATTTGGATTCAATTATATTTTCATTGTATTCTTTGCATTTTTCTGATCAAAAAGCACTATTTATTTTTCATGATCAGAGCTAGAAATAATTATCTATGATTTTTGCAAGGTTAAATACCTTTGGGCCAATCAGTGGCCGCCACATCAGGCAAATGAGCCTTTTTTTCCTATTCACGCGGGTCAAGGCTTGTCTGAATGGTTGATTACTATTTTCCCCTCTATCCTTTTCATATTCGCCGGGTGTAGGGGAGTCCTTTCCCCCTCTCTCGTCTTCCACCTCTCGCCAAAGCCATTGCACGCGATCAGTAGCTCGGCCGTGGTCAACCCAAAGGTTGACCCGGAGCTATAGGCCGTCGGAGCAGCAGCCCAGGTGCAGATCACCTCTAAGGCCCCTCGCAAACTCACTGGTTAACTTAATTCTGTCATAGATGTAGGGAATCTGTGACACGAGGAGGTCATCCTCGAGCAAGGTGCGCGGCCTGGTGCAACTTTTGTCGGAGGTTTTTCCGCGATTCGTTGCTCTCACCAACTTGCTTCATCATCGCAGACTCACAGGGGTTCTTTGGGGACATGCACATGGTGTGTAGCACCCCCTATTTATATATGTCCTCATATGGCCGCCGAGAAGCCCTAAATTGGGCAAAACGCCTAGAGGCAACGAAACATAGGGAAACTAGGGGTAGATCAACTCGGATTGATCCCCCGAATCTATTGGGAACGTTTACTGCCTCTGACGTTCCTTCGCTTGCAAGAAATCCAATCTGGAAAACTCTGTTATACACTTACGACTTTCCTTATTTGTCCTAAGGTAGATGATGATCTCCTGATCATCGGATCTCAATCCTACGATCAACAGTTCACGCGGAAAAACACTGAGTCAGAATAAACTTTGTGATATTTAGAGATTTTCCATTCCTTTTAGGGATTTTCAAAAATCCGTATCTCTTAAACTGTACATCCAAATGATCCCAAATTTTAAAGGAAATAAAGACACAATCCTCGTGTGTACCAAATTTGGGACTCAAAATCGAAAGTATGAGATACTTTTCTTTATATGCAAGTTATCTCTTAATTATATATATATATATATATCTCACATATTTTCTCTTTCCTTTGCTATTAAATTATTATTCTGAGTTCCTCAAACCTCAAGGAACCTTAATGTATCAAAATCCCCTCTTGGGAATATTTCTTTAGCCTCTTTCCTTATCTTTCATCCTTTTTCTTATTATCTTACTTTTCTTATTAAAATATCTCTTTTTGAGAATTTCTATTTTATTTCTCTTTTGTTTTCCTCATTGGTATTCCTTTTAATATTAGGAATCCTTTGGATACAAAATCCATTAGGCATAACTCAATCATATCTCCTTATCACTTATTTCCCATATTTTCATTATTTCCAATTTCTTTCTTAATTAAAAAAATACTTAATTGATCTTTTCTTTTCTTATTGCTCTCTTTATGCAACTTTGGACTCCTTGGAACCCAAGGAACCCAAGAGGCACGAAATTCATTCTTGGATCTCATTCCTTTTCCTTCTAGAGGTTTCCACCTCATCTATCTTTTCTCAACAACTCAATTATTCATTAATTAATTGAATTTCCTTGTTATTGGGCCCAATATCCAATAAAGCCCACAAATCAAACAACAAGGCTATTTTAAACGAAAACCATTTATTCACAACAATTTATATCATTATTTGTCCAAATATCTTTAATATGAGAAATTACATTTCTCACCAAAGGAACCCAAAATTTGGGGTTGTAACATCCTTCCCCTCTTATGAGAATTTTGTCCTCAAAATTCTATCAAGCAAACAAACAAACATGATAAGCCTTTCATGTGTCCATCATGGATCTTATGTGGCTTCACCCTTTCCATGGTGCTTCCCAAGAACTTTCATCATCTCATTTTCTTCCATATGAGTCCTTTCTTACCTTGGTATATCGTACCCTCATAGGTGACTCAGGACATTCCAACCTCAAAAGCTGAATAGGTTCAGGGCTCAGCACATGGCTTGGGTACCTCACATAGTGCTCTAGATCGGACTCATGCAACACATCATTTTATCCTGAGGGGTAAGGTTAAACACAACCATCTCCACCAATCCATCTCAAATGGACCCATTTATCGGGGACTCAGCTTTATCAGCTGTAGCTTAGAGGGGTCGGATTTTCACATCACATATTCTCCCACAGTGAACTGCATGTCAGTCTGCTTTGCATCAGCTCGTGACTCATGTCAACCTTGGGCTCTCTCTTTCAGCCATTGCACGATCAAGCGACTTCATCTGCACACACTGTGGTTCTTTTATGACCCTCACGAGGCCTCCTTCACCAACATCATCATAATGAAGTGGTGACCGACACAACCTCCTTATAGAACTTCTTTCATCCCGATAAAAGGCTATGGTGGTTAACATCACATCTTAAGAACTGTCTCTTTGTATCACCCTAAATGAGCACACATACTTTCATCAGACCCTCTAGTCTGGATCATACTAACCATTAGTATGGGGTGCTAAGCAGTACTAAAGACGAGTTCTTCATGCACCTACTCCCGCCACATGGAAGTAAACCTTTAGGTCACATCAAGAACTTTTGAGTTCGCATCATGGTGTAGTTGAACCGTCTCCTTTCATATGTAGTTCAACCAGATCTGTCTCTTGGCAAAACTCTTCCATTCTCATGTCATCTAGGTAAGGCGATCTACCATAACCCATATTGTATCTTGACCTTCTTGGTCTAGGAGAGACTCACAACATGCATAGTGATGCACTACCATTCCCTCTCAAGAACTCTTTATACTTTATATCCCTGTACTGGGTTAATGGTGTTCGTCCTTCACCTCCTGGATTGCATGGCCACATGCTACATGCAACTTTGTTCTAAGCATCCAGAATTCTACCATCACTTACTATCTTTGTAGTACCAAGGTATATCATGTCCTCCTGTAATGTTATGATTCCTCAAGCTTGATACCTCAGAAACCCTAAACCACTCTCAAAAGGATTTTATTATCTTCCTATCCAAAGAAGTGTATCTGAGGTTCTATCACCATCCTTTTACTACATCAATCCATTAACTTGTTCAACATATTTTGTTATCTCTGTGTGTTATCCAAAACACATCCTCTTTCCAAACATAGGGTTAGTCGAACAACCTTAACTTCTTCTAGCTTCCAGCTAAACTAGGCACTATATCTCAACCAGAGCATTCATTTCTACTTCTTAGGTGTTAGGTAACATACACCTCCATGTATTATACCTATCATCTCATCTCAAACTCTAAGTCTATCAAGAAGCTCTGAGCTCATCCTCACTGTGATCGAACTCGACTTTGGTTAACTTGCAAATTCCACATAGTTCCTGATAAAACATCCTCATAAGCTGACTACACTACCTCTCTTAGTGTTTGCGAACCATCCATGTATCATTCACTTTACCAGGGTATGTTATCATCTCTATCATCATACCTTGTAGCTACATTCCAACTTACATCATCTTTATCCTTGGTGTAAGACATGCGTACTGTCCTATCTCTCACTCCCATAACAAGAAGAAATAAGCATTTAGCTGCAGTCCAAATATAGAGTTCTTCTTGTTCCAAGAGTAGAGATGGTACAGCCCACCTTGCCCGTACACTTTCTAATCCAAGTTGAAACGTGCAGCTTATGTCTCTATATCCCAAACATCATGATATCCGCATAACTTCCATGGAAAACTGGTCTCGATCCTACTTGGTCTAAACACAATCCTTGGTCATCTCCTCTAGGTCTATAGGGTGCCGACACTTTTGGGGTCATCCCTCTTCCCTCGTGCATCAGAGAGTGCCCTACTCATTTTCCCTTTTAGTCCCATGAGTTTATGAAGGTGATCAATCTCCTAACCCATGGCCCTCAGACAATGATAGTTGTTTCCTCCCGACCCTATGGTCATGTGCAACTAGGGAATTAGGTGACTCCTTCTTCCATCGGTCTTATCCCTACCTGACCCTAGGATAGACTTAGGATTCCATTATAGTACATGTTCAAGTTAGAACCTTACCCAATCCTTCCTCATCTCTCTCTGCATTCACAACTGACTTTCATCCTTTCATATGAATCATGGCGACCTGTCTTCCATGGTCAGGTCCCATACCGGTTACCTCCATGGTAACACATCCATATGTACTTTAGAGATGGCTATGTATGGGTCTACAGATTCATTCTCATGCCGTATACTCTCCACCTAGCTTCTCAAGATCCTATGAAACCTCCTTAGGTTTTCTCAACACCAACCAAACTGGTAAACTCCCTACCAAAGGGTTGCTCTCCCAGGATGGGAGGAAACTACACCTTGATAACAAAGGTCACAAGCATCCTTAGGGTTTACATTCCCAACAGCTACTAAGGCACAAGCAGACCACCTATTAACTATACTAGGTCATACTTGTTCTCCTTCCTCAATGCTAGATCGAGATTATACCTTCTCATGTCATCAACTTAATTGTGAGGGATTCATCAACCATACCCTTAACTTAAGGGGTTTCCTTTACCTCTACACATGAGGAGTACCATGCTCAAATCTTATCATGAGAATCAGGTACACTGCTTCCCCTCTTAGGCCTAGGAACCCTAGGTTCACCTTTGGATATCCAACTACATACTCAACCTCTTAACCACGAATCAATCATGTCCAAGGTACGCCATGTACTCCCATTCTTTTTATATGAGCAACACCTCAGAGTTGAGTCCTCCTCAAGGACATTCAACTAGGTATAAAACCTCCATCAGGGTACTTAAACCTCCTCGGGGTCTAAGGCACTCTTTATCTCATCCAGTAGGTAACCACTTATACCATGGGTACTAGAAGCATCGTCCTCTCTCTAGGGATAAAACCACCCCCAACCATACCTACTAGAGGTCCCTTCTCCATGAAGGCTCATGCTCTCAAGCAAACCCCTATGTGGTTGAAGCCTATGCTCAACTCATGTTTGGCTCAAGATTATCCATACCCCTTTCATAAGCCATCCATCATGATCTATGAACTAGGATTTCATCAAGCTATACCCTACTTGCCTAAGCCCATAGGGTAACTATAGGTTCTCTAACCTCATCCACGAAGGAGCTATCCTTTACTATGGCCTACACGACCCTCTCCAAGGTTGGGTCGCCAAAGGTACTAGGTCATCTACCCTCTTATGGCATCCCAAAGGCACGACCAACCACACTCAGTCAATCATGACATCTAACTCATCATGTCATCTCTCTCTCCAACCTTCACTTAGGGTTAGGGTTACCATCATCCTCAAAGGATGAGCTAGGTCTCTAACTTTAATGGAGGTCCCTACCTCTAAGACTAACTCTCTCTACACATCCTCCTGCCAAGGAGGTCTATCCTCAGGTCTCTCTTGAGGGCAATGACAACTCGTGTCATACGACCTAAGCATGTATCTATTCCTTTACACTTACTCTATTAAGCTTATGTCCATGACATCTTATTTACATGCTTTTTATTAATTTGGTGGAGGATTCCTTAGACCTTATTAACTTTTCCCATACCCCAAGAGGGTGAGGAGAAGAGAGAAAACCCTAATCCTTAAGGTCCTTAATAGAATTTGAGTTGAGAAGGGATGAACAAGATGAGAGAGTCCTAAAGGTATCTTATTTCGAGTCATACCCTAAGACATCGGCCAGACAGTCACACAATCCGGGAGTCCTCGTATTCTGACTAGTGGTGCGGAGGAAAATATTGCCAGCCCCCAGACGTGATCCTTTTCTAGACACCTCAGTCTTTCGGACAATCCTCTAATAACTCCCTTGGTTTCTACGGAATTTGTAAAATTTAATAATTATTAAAGATTAATTGAGGAACCTATGCTCTGATACCAATTGTAACGCCTGGGCCCACTACCCAAGGCTCAAGTAGAGTTTCAGGAATGATGACTGGCCCCACAGACCACCACTAGCCTTAACTGCACACTTTGTCCACACTGACGCGCAAGCCAGGATCAACTTCCCGACTGGTCACCCATCCTAGTACTACTCCAAGCTGAGCACACTTAACTATGGAGTTCTTTAGTGATGGGCTCCCAGAAAAGGAGGTGCACCTTGGTGATATGGGTAGTCCAATAATTCCTTTTAAGATCAACTTATCCAAGGCCTCAAATCCTGGGATGTTACAGAGTAGGTAAAAGGGAGAAGACATATATGTGTAGAACATATATTAGTAGAAGACATAGTTTCTATAAATGTTATGAAAGCTAACCATGAAGGAGACATAGCATCAATTGAGGGGGAGTATGAGAAGTCCATTACCATCAATTGAGGGGGAGCATATGAGCTCAATCCTATTGAAACCCCTAGGTTTCTCTGAAGGTATGATTTTACATAAAAGCTTTCAATACATTTATGGAATGGCTTATCATCTTCAAAAAAGGGGGAGAATGTTGACTCAAGGTCAATTAGGTCAATGTTGACTCATGTCTAAATTGACTAAACCTGTGTTTTGATGATGACTAACCATTCCACATATTGGTGTCTAATGCTTCTACTTGAGTGTTTTCAGATTAGGTATAGACACTCCAAATGCCCTAACTTGCGCATATCAACTTGGAGAAAAGACAAGTCAAAGTCAATACAAGTGCACATTTTTGTAATATGATCTAAATCCATTAGAATCATGATGTAAATCACTTATAATGATTGTATGATTTGTAATTAAGCTTAGAAAAAATTAGGAGCACTTAGATCAAATGTTTAAGCACTGAAAATCCATTTCCCAAAATTCACATAAGGCTGTTCATCGGTCGAGTTCTGTGAGTTGCAAACTCGACCGATCTTGATTGGATCTTGAAAATGACTTTTGATCTGTCGAGTTTACACTTCACAGAACTCGACCGATGGAGTACCTGACCAATTTGATTTTCATTGGTCGGTTGAGTTCCCCCAGGACAAACTCGACCGATGGTCTGAATATCGACTTTGTCTTTTACTCTATCGATCGAGTTACCTTATAGAAACTCAATCAATTGCACTGTACAGAAAAGTGCAGAAAGGTGCTTCTAGCTGTTGTGGAGTTGCAACAAGTGAAAATATATCCGTTGCAAGCCAAAATATGGCTAGTTTTCATTCTCAAGTGTTCCCAAAGGCTAAGAGGCATCCCCAGCTATAAATAGGTCCCATTGGGCTTCATTCCAAGGTCGAGCATTCAATTCAAAACTCTATGTGAGGTTCCTATTCTATAGTTGAGTGCTTCCTACAACCTCCTCTCTCTCTCTCAGCTTAATCACTTTCTACATTCGTTAGAGTGAGTAGGAAATCTGTAAGAGAGCTCATCCTACATGTATATCTTGTGAGACTCTCACTTACACCACCTCCCTATCTCTCATTTCAATCATGAAGATGAAGGTTCTCTCTCTTGGCTAAGAGAGGTGAAGAAAAACAAGGGAATGCATCCCTTGGTGAAGATCAAGGCTGAATACTTGGAGCTAGAGTGGGTAAGCCCTTGGTGAAGGCAGAAGACTCATTGCTCAAGTGGGTAAGTGCTTGGTGGAAGCTTATCTGAGTGAAGGTGAAGTCAAAGGCAGAAGATCCAAGAAGAGTGGGTTATCCCTGTAAGGCTGAAGACTTGTGCAAGAGTAGGTAAGTCCTCGGAAGAAGGTAGAAGACTCCTTGAAAAGTGGGTAAGTCCTTGGTAAGGTTGAAGACTCTTTGTATTGGATAGGTAAGTATTTTGGTGGTCGTGCATTGTATCTCTTATAATGAATATAATGAAGGTGCAAGGTTAAGAAATCCTAGAGGTTGACCTCTCTAGGTAGTGGACTGACTCACTTCTAGTTTGAAGTGTGGAACCAATCTAAAACAGCTTGTCAATTGGTGTATGTTCAATCTCTCTCTCCCTTGCTATGCATGTTTTAGTTGCACACAAATTTCCTATTTAGCAACCTTATCTTGTGATATATCTTGAAGGTCTAATGAATTTTGTTTAAGTGCATTCAGCTCTATTCAGCCCCCCTCTAGAGCATCTAATCACCCATCTAGGATCCAACAACTACAACTCATGGCCCAAAGGGCAACCTACAAATGGATTGATACCTTCTTGTGCTCACCAGGTCAACCTTGGTCAGTCTGGATGAGACAGATGTATTGTGATTCATTGGACAATTCGTGCTCAGTGGTGAGTTCAAGGACTTGGAGGTCCATGCCGAAGAATTGGGAAGTGGTGAGGGGGAGTATCTTTGGGTGGGCACGACTTAGATCAACATGTCTAACAAGCCTTGGGTTCTCCCACTTCTTGGCCCCCAGGTTTCATCGGATCAACTCCAGTGGAAATGAAATCATGTTCCTAACTGGAGTTGCACCCCGTACATAAGGATTATGGGCAAGGTACCAACTTTGGACCGCATGAAACTGTGGGGCCTGATTTATGATACTTGTCTTCTCTTCCATCTCGAGGATGAATCCCACGAGCACCTAATGTGGGGATTCCCCACTGTGAAATACATTTGGTGTAGGGAAGCACAAAAGTTGGGTTGGGGTGGCAACCCCCGAGACGAACTTGACAACAACATTGATTGGATCCCATCAAGATGAAGGGCAATTACTCATTGAGGTGACTTGGTGGTATTTGAATCTCTTCTATTTTGTTTCATGTGTGGAACGAGCATAACTTGAGGCTCCATTATGGGAGATCTAGGGACTTATGTGACATTTTTAATGACATTATGCATATCATTAGTGGCATTGGTAAGGTCAGCCCATGATTAATCAATGGTCTTGAACAAATGGTTAGAGTACATTTGGGTTTTTGTTGTTAACTTCCACTTTGTATATTGTATAGACTTGGTCATACTTTTGAGTTGACAGAAATATTTTACCTTATCCAAAAAAAAAAGAGATCATAATGGTATTCCAAGAGAAATAATAATTGAATTTATACCTCAAATAGGAAAGGGGTATTTAGTCACGTAAATGCCAAACTTTAAATAGAGTTAATGCACATACCTTGAATTGGGATGTTTAGATTAGAACAATTTAATCTCCTCAACCTACACATAATATTTTTACAAAAATTTGGGTTCAACCATGTCTTATATAATGAAACCCTAAAAATCTAACCTTTGAGAAAACCCTAGATCAATTCATGATTTAAGGTCAGTGAGATGGTCCTAACTTACTAATTCTAAGATTAATTCACCACTAATATTTTAATTATTATTTGTTCATTATAAATCTCTACAATTAATAATAAGAGAATAAGAGAGATTGAAACCCTAGAAATTTAGTCCTTAAAACTCTGAAATCAGGAATGAAAATCAAACCAAGAAATAGAAAAAAATCTCATGAGTTCAGAACATATTTTTTAAATAATTTTTGGAGATTCCATAAAAAAGTTATGAATTTTAGAATATCTATATAATTTACTAATTTAATAATGAAAAATATATTCAAATGACCAAAATAACCTTGCATTATAATTCTAAAACTTAGATCATGATAGGACAATAATGTCATAAGAGAATACATTTTTTTGCAATAGAAACATAGACAAATATGAAAATACGATTCTGTCCATAGGAGGCAAAAACACAAAGTATGTATTCGAGGGGAAAACCTAAGAAAAATGTCAGAAGCCGTATTGAACCTATGTCCATGCCATGGAAAGCAACATGGAGTAGGTCTAGGCCACAAAATTGGGGAAACATATTCAAGCACCGCTCGATCCAATGGGACAAGTTGTAGAAAAATAAGAGGTTTTGAAGAGTCTTACCCCAAGGCAATTGAGTCACTTTGACACGAGGAGTCAGGGGGGAAGGTAGAAGTAGAGAAGGAAAGGACGAGTTAGCATGAGCAAGGAACATGATTTGTGATGCAATTGGCATGAGAAAGCAATTGCATATGATGGGAGGCAGTTGTTCTAGTTGTAGATATATAGGGTGGGATTTTTAGGCTTCCATGTGTGGGTGATACAAGAAGCATGGGTTTAGAATTAGGAAAATTGATGGATTCAAAAAAGTATGTTTTTGATTTATAGCTTTTTAGATTGAGATCATGATTTAGAAACTAATGGGGCAAATTTCATGAAGATCCATGAACAGTAGAGGGAGAAAGAGGCGGATTTTGACTCCCACCAAAAACATGTGGTACTCGGCTTGCACTGTTTCCTACCCAAGGTAGGACAAAAGTTACATGCCACAAGATCTATATCCAATGGTCCCGATCATAGCCACGTCTAGAAAGGAAAAAAGAACAAGTGACATTATTTCAATCATCCAAAACCATAGTCTTAGGAGAAAATATTTTCATATTTTCTTTCCTTTTCAATTGATGGTGCATATATCATTCAATTAATCCCGAATTTGGTATGTTAGCTAATTGAGGGGTGATGAATCCTATTTTTCCACTATTTTAGCTTTTAGCAATTCTAGACCTATTAAAACTTAACTTGATTCCTAAGAAATTTTTTAACATATTTTTAGTTCCTTTATCATTAAATACTCAAATTTCATGTGTGACTCAACCTTACTCATATCTATCCATTAGAATTTTTTTGAAGGGTTATTTTATACTTAAGTCCCTCGATGTTATGAATTACCACTATTAGACCTAAATTTGGATATTATTCCTATTATTTACATTAAATCCTAAAATAATTGAGTTATTGGGTAAAACTCAATTTTAGGGTTGACTAACATCCTAATACCATTTAAACTAAGGAATGAGGTACAAAATAAGAGATCATATGGAAAAGGAGAAACTTTGAATATGTAACTAAACTAGGGTGTGTTACAACACTCCACCTCTTAAGAAGGATTCTGTCCCCAAAATCCAAATGCCTAAATTAAGAGTTTGTAGAACATTGTTATATCTATTTAGGTTACATATATTATGAGAATAATTACATTGTTTGGTTCGGTGCAACTTTTCCACAGGGATGCCATAAATGTCTATCCATGATGGTTCATTTTGATGAGATTACCCATATATCTCGATTAGGGTGTAGATATTATTAATTTGATAAACAACTTAAGAGTTAGATAATGTGTTTTAGTCAAAATATCCTTGTCTGGATTTTTAATCTTAAAGGCTAAAGATTTTTGGATTTCATCCCTTAAAAGATTATTCTAACCCTGACTAGCCGTCTAATAAGGTTAGCATGGGATACAAAAATTAGGTCGCCAAACTATTAACTTGTCATTGTCCCATTCTAAGTCAGAGGTATCAGGGTGACTTAACTGATTGGTGATTCAGACTTAAGGGGTCTTTGATTATCCAAAAATTTGTATTGTGGTGATTTCATTTTTGAAAAATTAACAAAATCCAAAATTTCCTTTTGTATTCATAATATAAAAATATGTTATTGCCGATAAATCTGTGATGTAAATATGAAAATTGGCACCAAAATCAATACAAAGACAAATCACTAACCATAACCTCTCAACTAACTATTTTACTATAGTCATATACAAGGAGGTATCCAAAACCTACCAATGTTCAATATGCTTCATAACCATACTTCTGATTCAGGAGAAACCTATCCTTTTTATAACATTTGAGACATGTACTACCATATATTGTCATTCATGAGATCCTAATAGATGTTTATATCCTTATATATTCTAGGGTAAATAACTATTTGGTTTGGAATAAAGGTAGTTGCATAAGGAAGGATTTAGTTGCATGTAACCTTCATGTACTGCATGAGCATCTTTGATACTCACATCATCCAGAGAAAAATCACAACATGCATGTCTCTCAGTAGGGGATATTCCTTGATTGTTGGGATGGTTCCATGGAGGTTGGTGTTGATGATGTGGTGGTTGTTGTTGTGGTACAAGTGGATGAGCAGGGGGTGGTCCTCTGTAAAGTTGTAGGCATTGCTGTCTAATATTCCCAACTAAACCATAATGGTGGCAGAACAACTAATTATCATTTCTCTTAATGGTGGACTCTCCCAAGGTGCATCTTTTGTGGGGATAGTGATGATGACATATGGAGCACCTCGTGTACCTCAATTTGTCACTTATAAGTTTTCTCTTGTTGCTTACTGAAGCTCAATATCCTAGATAAGACTGAATAGATAAAGCTTTATAAATCATTTATTGGAAGGTAAGAGGAAGATGTGGAATAAGAGAACAACCCACATGGTAGTTGAGTCCTTCTAAGAGCATAGTATCTCTACAATCTTCACTTAAACTAGTGGTGTAGCACTCAAGAAATAGGATTTTTGTACATACACATGAACAGAAAAGGAACCTTGATTCAAGCTGTAGAACTTCACTTCATTTTTTTAATGGAGGAAATACATATGTACTTCTCATAGAATAGTGCCAAGACTTGTTTCGAAGACAAAGTGGAAGTTTCATGAGTTTTTGCTATCCCATTCCACCAGATGCATGCTAGTCCAGCCAACACATAAGAGGAAAAACAAACCTTCTGCCGAGGATGACATGTCATACCCTCAAAAGTCCATTCCAAGGCTAAATCCCACTCATCCTCCTTATCGACCATCTCCAATTCCTCTTCACACTTGATGTTGGGTGATTGCATCTTCACAAAGTCAGACAGTGAGTACTCCTTCAGTTTGTCAGAAATAGGATTGGTGTTCAATTTTCCCACCATCGATCTACTGATAAACTATCATACAAAGGCTAGCTGCTGCTCAGGAGAGAGACCAATTGAAGTAGTAGAGGTGGGGACGACAACACTTGAGCCATACGTATAACCTAAGAGCTCGAGTTGTCTCTTGAAAGGGGATACATTAGCATGCCAAAATGTGGGTTTGTGAGCATAGTGAGTCCGTCCAAAACTCCAGACAAAGGGGTAACACTAGTATCATCAAACATGTTGGTTCTCTTAAAACATAGGTATAACTTATAAGGGAAACCATTTTAAGGATGAATTTCAAGATAGTTAGATTACTGAGAAAAAAAATTCTCTGACACCATCTTGTAAAGAGTGGCACCCAAGAGGGGATCCACTCCTTTCTTAATCTAAGAAAATAATTACATAAAACCCCATTCATTCACAACTATATAAAAATAAGATTCAAATAAAAGGGGTGCACATCCCCCCCTAAATAGATTTGTAAAAGATACATATCTTTGTAGAAGCAGAAAAGTAAATCTAACTACTCCATATTCTTGTACAAGTTCGACATTGGGGCCACCAAGGGTAACTAATGAGATATGGAATTTAAACTAGTAGGATCGATTTGTGGTGAGCAACCTGCCCATCTCAGAAAACATCCTGAAGCTAGTCTTGAAATACACCTTTAACTTCCTTGACCTTATGCTATGCAACCTCTGGGTGGGTTGAAAGAAACACCCATATGAGAAAAGCACAAAAAATAGAGGACATCAACATAAAGTTGATATGTATAGAGTAAAATAACTATAAATAAATTATGGCAAAAGAAGAGAGTGATGTTAATAATGAGATGTCCAAAGGAAAAGAGTTTTCTAATGTTTTAACATGTCCCAAAGATGAGGTAATTATTAACAAGGATATGATTATTAAAAGGAGTTTTTGCATATACTTCCACATCAGTATAAAAACAAAGATAAATAGTTGCATGGTGAGTAAAACACAGACCAACATATAAGAAATGTTGGTATGTATGCCCTGAGAGCCAATCATGGGATGATTGGTGGGATACATTAAGATTGATTTGATTAACATCAAAGGAAAGCTTCCAATTCTTTCTGCTTCAGTCATATGAGATAGTGATAGAACAGATTGAATGTCTAGAGAATGACAGTACTCAATGACGTATGCCTTCAGGTTCATGACTCGAATGATGAGATCATACGAATGCTAAGAATTTGTACATTCTTGTTATGTCCCTAGTCGGATGTCATTGTGTAAGGTAGATAGATAGCAATGACACACAAGACTAGATTGTGGTGTTGGTTGATGACAAAATCTCATTAGTCATGATATAGAGATATCAAACCAAACACATAGGTACTTGTTAGAGAATAAGTGTACCAGACAGACCCACCGTGAGTTTGACACATGGAACCATGACATGGTAGTCACAGTCAGTACTCACAGTGATGGTGGTGAGTGTGATTCTTTGACCCGAAATCACTACACTCAACACATGTCGTTGGGCACACTTTGACATCATCAAACGCAGTCCTGAAACATGGGTTGTTATAAAGGTGATGATTGGGTGGCTTTGACACATGGGGCTTTTGAGGGGTGAGTGATAGATATGGGATTTGTCCCTACTGAGGGAGTTTGATATCCAAGGCCACTTGATGAGTAGGATTGAAGTAGGCGTGCACACACATGTGTGAATTTTAATGTGATATTGATGTCATACATATCTCGTTCAATCTACTCTGAGATCAAGAAAGTGAATGAACGTTGACAGGATGACTGTTCCATGCCTCAAGTTCATTCAGGATATCAGTGACAAAGGAATTATACATTCACTGTAACACCATTCACAGATTGTAGGATTGAAAGTTGTTCTCCAACTTTCTACTTTCACTTGGGTAGCACTGATGTGTGACTAGGCACCACTCTTTGCTTGTGAAGTCATAAGTGTTATGGACTTTCACTGCCAACGTGAAATGGACCTGCAGGGTCACACACATAGGATTTAACCTGGAAGAGGAGTTTTGTCCACAAGCAATGTTTAGATTGATTACTAAAGGAGTTTAGTAGTTCAGTTAAACACTCAGTCAATTGATAGCTCAATATTATAATGTTCAAGGTGTTGGACACATTGTTTGGAGTATTAGATTGATTGAAATCACAATTGATTGATTCTGCACAACCTGTGCTCCCAACCGATCAGTTCATGTGATGAACTGGTCGGATGAGCTTGGTGAACCGGTCGGCTCAAGTGTTGAGCCGATCGGCTCAAGATCAGGGTGAACTGATTGCTTCAAGTGTTGAAACGATCGGTTCAACTGGTGCAACCGAGCAACTTGGGAAAATAAGATTGGTGAGAATTTTCCTTTCGTTTCAATTGCCCAATTTGATTGGGAAACAGGATTGGTATTCAATACCAATTAGAAACAAAAGAAGGAAAGTCAATCGGGAACCGACCATGACCACCAACCGACCGGTTCACTTGTGAACCGACCGGTTGAGGTGTCCCAACCGACCAGTTCACTTGTGAACCGATCGGTTCAGGTACCCAACCGACCATTTCAGTTGTGAAACGATCGGTTCAGGTTGTGAGTTGGTTGCTTTTGTGGAAAATCTCGAACCCTTCTACTCCTGCTTTTAGTCCCGTATTGCCCAGGATGGAGAACCCTGTCCCATGACCCTCCTATATATAGGGGTATTGGGGGCATCTCAAAGTACAACTCAGTGCAACCAGTTGCTCTGCAAAGTTGTCCTTCTCTCTAGTTTTGGTAACCGAGAGAGAGCCCGAGCAAGTGCTTCCCGCAAAGGGAGGTGCAGCGAGGGAAAGACACCTGCAGTTGCAACTAGAGGAAGGAGAGTGTGTTGGAGACTAGTATGTCAATAGGAGGGTGAGACTCCTTCCAAATCCTTGTGGGATAAGGAGTGTGGAGTTCCAGGTGGTTCGTGTGGACTACTTTAGAGGCGGGAGGTTTCTGCCGCTTAGGAGGACAACTGTTAATCCTGACAGTCTGGTGAGATCAGGAGTCGTCAATCCCGGTGTGACCAGGAGCTGCACAAACACCGTCCAAGATCGGAGGTGAAGACCGAGCAAGGCGTGAGGTATTATCAATGAGCAAGCCTCAGGACAAGGTATGATTCCACAAACCATCCTTTCCTATTATATAGACATTGACTCGTTTCCTTGTTCTAGGTTTGGGGGAGAAAATTTTTGTTTCTGCTACCTTCTCTACCTCCCCTAAAACCCAACAGTGGTATCAGAGCCACGTCAACTGCTCTATATTTTAGGAATATTGATATGATCGATTTTGGTTTGTCGCCTTTATTTATTGCATACGATGTGAATAAAATTGGCTTTATGCATGTCCAATCCTAAATCCACAAATCCCAATTACATATATGATATGTATTATTAATGCACACGATACGCGTCGCTCTTAAACGAGTTTTGTGGTGGATGTGTAGCATGGTGATCGCCAATAAACCCTATCTGTGTATAGTTGTATGTGGTTGCTTGCATCTTAGTCTATGCACCGATCTTCCCTCTCCTATTCCTGATGTAACTCGAAATAATTTGAGATTCTTTCCTACCTTTACTCCCCCCGAATGTAACCCAGGGTTTCCCTTTTAAAGAAATGTAAAATTAGGATAGATTTTATTTCCTGTTATGTCAAAGAACATAGGACATCGAGACGACAGCTGAGATGATCGGTTCAAGGTGTGAACCGATCGTTTGACGTTCCAGATGATCGATTCAAGGAGTGAACCGATCGGTTGATGACCGGTTCGAGGAGCGAGACGAGTGGGTGGCGGCCATGATGAGATGCATGATGACCAGGCAAACCGATCGGTTGGAGGAGCCAACCGATCGGCTGGTGGCACCCAGACGATCGGGCCAGAATGAGCAAGTTAATCATGTGATGAGTTGATATACTTCGAAGGAAAAGCACATAGTTCATCTTGTACAAGTTGCATGTGATGTAGACCTAGATGACCATGATTCCTATTGGCTCGAGGAATCACATTAGGATGGCCATAATCATCACTTTTATCATTTTGCATGTTTCTGTGGGATATGGTATGTATATGATACGTACTATGTATTCTGGTGATTGGATATGTATATGTATATAAAAACCAAATCCCTCATTAAATATTAAGTTTTAGATGCCTTCCAAATGCGACACCTGAAAACCTTGATCGACCAAGTGTGATCACGCCCTAGCGTGGTGCACTGTCTATCTCATGGAAGCGTGAAGGATGAATGTGTGGGTCTACCCAAGCAGGGTGCATATTCATCGTGTTGGCTTTGGGTTGGACTTAACAAGGTGACCTAGATAGGATCTAGCACCTTGAGGCATGGAGATGCTCATGGCAAGGAGTTGCATATGACATCTTATCAAGAGTTGCATATGATTCAATTGGCAAAAGTTTCCTACCTGAGAGATCTAAGTTGTGGGTGACAGCCCTAGCTGGTCCATGGTTTAGAGGATTTCAGGATCTTTCCCACTAGAAGGTTGTACGCTGCAATCTTCCAAATTGATGGTGAGGGCTATCAATTTGAAGTAAAATAGTGAGAGCGATAATTAATTAAAGGCCGAATTTTATTGTCAACTTTTCAAATCAATCAAACCAGTCAAAAGAGTTTTGGACTAAAATTACATATATTTCCTTTTGTTAAAATATATGGTTAATCAACTATAATCACTTTATTTGCGATTGGTCTTTGAGACCAACAAATTAAATGGGTATAATTCCATGACTGGTTAGGATGATGAGAAGTGTTCTCAAAGAGCAAAAGCTCTAAGTCCTAGTTATACCAAGACCAGATAAACTCAATCCCACCACATCAATGACTGAAAGTATGCTTATGGAAGCATACCGAGGTAGACATTGACGAGGAGTGCTTGATGTTGTGTTCTCTGAACTATGAGTTGCAGAGACAACATGAGACATATGATGTCTACAAGACACTGTCCTAGTATGTCATGACAGAAGGAGATCCAGTAAGGTATTCACACACTCAATGTGATTGGGTATGTGGAAAACCTAACTAAGAAGGATTCCCTCTGAGCCAAGAGTTGGCTATTAGTATGATACTGCAGATGTTGTGAGAATCATACAATTCATGATAAGCTACAACATGAACAACTTTGACAAGCGTTGACAGAGTTGTTGGACATGTTGAGGATAGTAGAGACAAAGATGAAGAAAGACAAGCCATGATCTTTGATGTGATCAAAGAGAAAGGTAATTATTAAGGGCAAGGATAAGGGCAAATTAAAGAAGTGTTCTTATGCTAGCCAGCAATCCAAGCCGTCTTCAGCCTCAAGGCACATGGGGAAAGGGTGTATGAGGGAATTGCCCTCTATATCTGGAAGAACAAAAGAAGATGAAGGAGGGGATGGAGATCTCCACCTAAGGTATCATGAAATGAACCGCTTCTTTATCTGAGGTATATGATACCAAGATATGGATCTATCATATATGATATGCAAGATCCGCAAAGAAGTGATTGCCTTTATGAAAGGACCAAGAAAGAAGTACCCATCATTGGAGAAAATGTTGCTGCCATAGATAGGAATATCTTTCAATTTATTTCAGCCTAAAGAGCACGAAATAGAGTTGAGAACTGCTATTTCATATATTGCCAATAGATAGAAACACTTTATTTTGCATATTGTATGACAATAATGGCAATTAATAAAGTTGATGTTTCAATCTTAAAGATATGATCTTTGTGGCAATGCCTTGTTTATCTTGTGGTATTTGATATGCATAAGATAAAATGATACCTAAAAGTTATAGATAACTCAAACAATCAAATTAGCATCAATCATGGGAAATTCATTTCTAGTTTCCATGTGATGGATAAATCTAGACTCTTTTGGTTAGAGAACCAGTAAGAGACATGAATATCTTGGACATGATTAATCAATCTTCACTAATGTAGTGGGAGACTGATTATCCTATTAGGTATAATACATGTGATGTATTTACATACCTATTGGAACAAATGCTAATACTTCAAATGGTGTTTAGAGAAATACCAATATGAATATCTTGAAGTGTTCAAGATTGTCATTGATGAAGTGCAAATTTGTTAAAGTGTTAATTCTTGATGAGATCAATGAATGAAATACTTGGACCAAATGTTTGAAATCCTTATGAATGATTATGATAGTGTATCATAGTGAACTCATGATTAAGGCATTATGATGTATAAATCAAGAAGGAATCATACTCTAAGGAGTTAGCGAATGATTATCATATAACTGAATTCTTCTTAATAAAAGAATACCCCTCACTAATAAAAGAAATTAAGAATCACAAGGGTTGTGAGTTATTATATCTTTAATAGATACACCTCAATTATCTATGTGATAAGTTGTTCATGTGATGAGTCAACTATCTAGATGAATATGAGGAATCAAATTCTAAATTATGGTTTATGACCATTACATCCTAAATGATATCCATGTGAACCATAAGGTATGACCTTGATGGTAGCACCCATTGGATGAAATCCATAAGTGCAAATGAGTCTTAAGTGTTAAGACACATGGATAACATTTTAAGAAGGATGATGCTTGTTGATTGCAACTTAATGACTAAGACATTTGGCATATGATACTAAAACCGCATTACTATGAGGAATAAAACAAGGATGTGTACGTGACACAACCTATAAGGTTTATGAATCCACTAATGCAAATGAAGTCTATAAGTTACAATGGACTAATCAATGTGATTGATTGAGTACAAGCAACTCAGAATTGGATCTTTACTTTGATAATATAGTCAAAGGGTTTGACTGATATGTCAAAGATAAAGAAGGGATCTGTGATTTAGTGGGAGCGTGTTCACACCCCACAGATTGATGTGAAATGGAATTGTTCTAGAATGGAAATACAAAAGTGGAAATTATCTTTAAGGAAGATAGAGATGTTTGCTATGTGATATTAATAGAGATCTATAGAGATAGTTCTCGAAAACCTCTTAACCTGAAAAGAGAAAGCATACATTGGCAATCTATACTGAAGGATTCAGTATGCACAGATTCAGTGGGAGAAAACTTGTCCATGTTACATGGAGTTAGTATCCCAAGGCCAAGTGTCCAATTCTTATGAAGAATGTAAACACTAAGAATAGATATGGATCTATCATGTATGTAATCATCCCATTATGTTGCATGTATCGACATGGAATGAACAAAATGCATTCATCATCTTGTATGTGGGACATGGCAATATGATGTGCTCATCCTGATAGCTCGTATGTGAGACATGATGAGTGGATGTCTGTCTACTTCTAGTAAGGGTTACTGGAATACCATGAGAACTTGATAAGTACTTGAGAATTACTAGTTCTATGGAAATAAGGAAGAGTTCGATGTAAAGAGTTACATTGATGCGAACTTCCAAAAGGACTGAAAATTAATCACAAAATATATATAAGATATATAAAAGTGAAAGTTTGTTGATAATAGGAAGTGTTCCAATAAAGCCATTTAAAAGGAAATGCCGAGTATCTATGTGTTAGAAAACAACAGTGGATACTATATGGATCTGGAAGTTCATGAGAGGAACTTATATTCCACTCATTGATGACAAGTATGGAATCCTTGTTCATGCAATGTGGCTAAAGGTTAGTAAAGGAATACTAGATCGCATATTACAGAACCTCCATCTCATACGTGTGACGTACAATGAAGAGATGAGAGACATGCAATTTATATTGACTTTGGCAAGTGACCGACCTTTTTCTCACGTCCAGAAATGAACACGAGACAAAGGAAGGAATCAAGCTTTAAATTTATAACCTGAAACCTTCTAGGCCCCCACAACTTTTATTACGGGGTCGAAGTAGATATATAGGGTCGAACACAGGGACGTGGTGATGTTTAGGACGCCACAGATCTCGTTCTTTAGTCAGATAAGCCAAGACAATAGTCAATAAAAGTAAATGCTAGAACTAGTCTATCAGGTTGTCACGATATAAAACAAAACAAAGAAAAGAAAACAAAACAAAATAGAGCTCGTGAGTCTACTAATTAGAGAAAGAGAGTTCCTGGCTATGTAACCACAAACGGGGCAGTCTATGCACTCGTTCTCGGGCATAGACAACCCTCGAACACCCAAGAAAGCATATAGTATGCACAGTGGCATCTGTCCTGTGGTGTCATCCCACTCGCTCTCGCGATGCGTGACTAGAACCATCAACAATATATCAATGACCCTCTCTCAAGGAATGACATATCAATACCTCAGAATACACTAAGTTCCCTCTCAGGTCTTAGGATATTCTGGGGTGTTAGGAACAGAATACCTTGGATCATCCTCCTCTCAGGTTTAGAACCAAACTATCGTCTCTTAGCTATTCCTACAACGGATCTCTCGATACAGGTAGAAACAGCAGTTCAAGCGAATAAGAGATCAACCAAACTAGCAATCATAACTTGGAAAGAGAAAATTGAACATGCAACATACTAGATCTGATATGAATCTACTTGCTTAAGGAAAAAGTATATAAACATGCCCAGATCGGGCTACATAGCCAAGAAGGAGCTAACTAGCCATAGACAAGCATAGCTGGCACCGAACAAAGATGGATAAACATCATTTGTACAAGAAACAAAGGAATGCAGTAGAATGAAAGAGAAGAGGGAAGAGATATAGCCCGTAGAGGAGAGGTGGCTCTTGCTCGTCGGCCTCTGTGCAGGTTGGATCTCGGCCCTTGGGTCTTCTCTTCATCCCTCTGGACTCCTCGGCTCACTCTCTCTAGACCATATCGGGCGGCGACCGTATCAGTCGGCGCAGCCGTATCGGTCGAGGCAGCCATATCGGTCGGCAGACTTTTGGGGAACTCTACACACTAGCTCCTTGGTCTAGGCACTAGCTCTTGTCGGGTCCTCCCTCCAACTCTCCCCTTTGCTCTGTAGGTTGGCAACTGCTATTTATAGGCAACGAGTTGATGGGAGTTGTAGCTTTTATTGGTCCACGCGTCCTTCATCCGTGGCTTCGATCTTGAGGCATCAGGTGGCCGTATCGGGCAGCAGTCGTATCGGGCGGCGGCCGTATCGGTCAGCACGGCCGTATCAGTTGATGGGTCCGTATCGGTCGGCGTGGCCGTATCGGCCAGGCCCTATCGGTCAGATGCTGGAATTCTTGTCTTTTCAGGTTCGGTACTTGAGAGTCCCAAAATTGGCTAGTTTTGGTGCCTGTAAGTCTAAAACAGGCTAATTAGCTACATTATTAGCTATTTTCACTACATTATCTAATGGAGAGACAGAAAACATAAAACATGAACAAAAGAGTGCATATTAAGACTAAAGTGGCACAAAACTATAGATAAAATGCATAGAAAATATGCGCTAATTTTGGTGTTATCAACTACCCCAAGCTTAAAACTTGCTTGTCCTCAAGCAAGACCGTGCTCAAAGAACATAAGATAACATCCAAATTAAGCTTGGCAATAAATGCTAAAGTTAAGAAAAATAGTTTAAAGCATCAATATTCTTGATCCATGTCATTTCAGAACAAACCCCCACCAAACAAGCACAATCCTGCCAAAGCAAGATCAAAGAGTGTCCAGTCAAGATTAAGCGAATTAACTACAGCCTGCCGATACTCATGAGGGTTTGAATCATAATTATTTAAACATGAAAGAGTTGTCATTTAGGTGATCAAGCAGGTGATGAGAAATGAGCCATCACCATGAATCCATGCATACCAATCAAGAATACCACGCCTCTCACTTATTCATGTCCTAAGAAATAAAGCAAAAAGACTCTAATGACTTTTGAGGATCTCGTTCTGCGTCAGGTTGGTCCACGTAGCGAGCAACAGTCCCTGCAGTCCGAACCAGTTGGTCCAAAGTAGTGAGATGAACTCCTCGTACTGTGCCCGAACCAACCCTGGTACTGAGATGATCTCATAGGTCACCTAGGGGGTTCCTAGTGACTCTCTAATGAGCTTTTAGAGTGGTACTACTAGGCACGACATATCTGCATTCATGAGCGCAGTCATACACCGACTGGGCACCATCCTCAACTCTCCTAAAAGAGAAAACAAGCGATCATTTATTGTTCACACTCAGGCTTTTATCATCTGCATTCTATTTTTGCTCTTGGGTGAGAATTATATAGATATTTTTGGGATTTTATGGGCAGCCAAACCTCTTTTGCACATTTTTATATTTTTCATCTTTTTGACTCAATCTAATGTGATAAGGCACATAGTCCATCAAGGAAAAACATTTCATATTGATCATAGCTCAAAGCCCATCATAATCCGCTTGATACCTGTGTGAGAAGTAGCAATTATGATTCAAGAATCCTTAGAATAGAGGCAACCTTGTGAAATTCGCAGCTAGGAGACTTTAATCATGATTTAGCCCATTCCAACGGTCCTTTACCATGGATTTGTCATTCACAACATAGATCAAGGGAATTTAGCTTTAAGCTATGAAAAAGGGACATAACCTTAGATTTATTACCAAACTCAAGGAAAGAGTCAAAGAGCAAGTCAAGCGAGAGTTCAAGCAATTTTTAAGATAAAAATTGTGCATCTAGGCATACAATCAAGCATTTATCTATTAGATTCGCACCATATAGCCATAATTGCAAAGCTAAAAAGCTGAAAATTTTGAAAATTTAAGAATAAATGCAGGAAATAGACATGCATGCAAGAAGGGTGAAGAGAAAAGAAGGGTGAAGCCTACCACCCCAAGCTTAAGATTTTGCTCGTCCTCGAGCAAGACTTAAACTTGAGATAGTGAGGCAGGAATGCATGAGTTTAACGGCAGTTATTGAAGTTCTAAATATGATGCGTGGATGCAAGGATATAAAAAAAGTTAGAGGAAAGAAATTAACCAACATGAAAAGAAAAATTTATTGTAATAAAAGGGCGGGAGGGTGGGTAAGAGAAAAGGGGATGGTTGTCCCACGATACCGACGCTGGGATCCCAAATCCTAAGTTTTGGGACCAGTGTCACCTGTGTCTTGCCGATGGGTTCCGCCACATAATATGAGTAGAATAGGCGGATGTGTTGGCCCTGTCGAGTCTGAACAAGAAAAGTAAAATCTGGCGACTCGGTGAAGTCATCTTTGTGCTGGAAATGATTTGAGTTGCACTGGGATGAATTCTTCGGCATTTCATCCTCAGGGTACCTTTCATTATATGATTCTGAAAATGAAGGTCCTGGGATATCGACACAAGATGAGATAGATGAGAGAGGTTGGACGTCATCTTGAGGACTCATATCTTCTCTCTCCATCTCTGCACTTGAGGTTGGATGCTCAGATAAATCTTCATGTACTGTCTGAGTCATCCAATCATCTTCTAAGCAAAAAGTACCCCCTGAAGAATCTGTTTGTAGTTCTACCACCCCAAGCTTATCACCTGGCGTGGAGTCAGGGGTGTCTTCATGCTCAGCAGCCATGTTGTAGTGAACTGTCCATCCTACCCCCTTGACGTCCACCAAGCCTTGTAAAGGGATGGTGGCAAATGATGGTTCATGCTTCTCCAAATCGTCTTTGTTATTGTACTCACTGCTCCATGTCGAGCAGCTGTCATCGTCGTCATCGTCGTCAAACAAATTGTTCCAAACCATGGTTGGCGTACTGCTCAAAGCGAAATGACAAGTCTCAATATGAGAAATGTCACTCTGGTCTGGTTCAATATCTGACTCTGGTTCCTCAAACAAACCCTCTGGTTGTGAGGTCGATTGGCTTTTTGAGTCTTCATCATCATCGTCATGGACCCATTCATGTCTATGACTCATTTCTTCCATTGGTTCATCAACTGGGTCATCTGGATAGAATGAAGGGCTTTCCCAAGTGGGTTGGTCTTCATAGAAAAATCCTAGTGAATCCAGTTGATGGTCTGAATCGGATGGTGATTCATACTCCACTTCATACCTAATGGAATGGTCTTGATGACTAACATCTTCATTGTCTTGTGATGGCAGTTGTAACCGAATTGTAACCAGATCGATGAGCTCTTGGAGCCACCTGCCTTGTTCAACATCTTTATCATGAATTTGTTGTACTTCAGCAACAATTCTTTCGAGATCTGTCGATTCTGCCATGCACAAATAAGGGGAACCCGCTGTATCAAACTGATGCTTTAGGATGGATCCTTGTTCAACGGTTTGAATTATACTACTAGTGCGGTCTGGAGCCCCGGTGGCTGCTTTGAGATGATGCTCCTGCTTGTCTAACAGTTGCTGGAGCAGATCAACATTTTCTTGGAGATGAGGAACTAGGGAGGTGAGTGCCTTGACACTTTCTCCAGCTAACTCCACTGCCTTGATCAGTTCTTGATCCCATGATAGCACATGAGTCGATGGTTGACTGGCAGTCTCATTTGTTGTAATTTCAACATATGACGACGATGGAGGTGAGTATAACTCGACTAGTTGCAGAGCACGACCTTCAATTATTTGCCAGCAGTCGAAACTGTAGAAAAACTCGGGAGGACAGGTGGACAAGATGACTTGTCTTGCAGAAGCAAGGTCCATGGCTGAAAAAGGTATGAGAAAAAGAAAAATGATTTAGTATATATGAACAAGTATGTGTAAAGCAACAGGAAAACTATGCATGTATATACAGACTTATAGTGACAGAACAAAAATCTACTAGGCATGTAAATGTGGAAAACCACCTCCCCAGCAACGGCGCCAAAAGTTGACCGGCCTTTTTCTCACGTCCAGAAATGAACGCGGGACAAAGGAAGGAATCAAGCTTTAAATTTATAACCCAAAACCTTATAGGCCCCCACAACTTTTATTACGGGGTCAAAGTAGATATACGGGGTCGAATACAGGGACGTGGTGACGTTTAGGATGCCACAGATCTCATTCTTTAGTCAGATAAGCCAAGACGATAGTCGATAAAAGTAAATGCTAGAACTAGTCTAGCAGGTTGTCACGATATAAAACAAAACAAAGAAAACAAAACAAAACAAAACAGAGCTCGTGAGTCTACTAATTAGAGAAAGAGAGTTCCTGACTATGTAACCACAAATGGGGCAGTCTATGCACTCGTTCTCGGGCATAGACAACCCTTGAACACCAAAGCAAGAATCTAGTATGCACAGTGGCATCTGTCTTGTGGTGTCATCCCACTCGCTCTCGCGATGCGTGACTAGAACCATCAACAATATGTCAATGACCCTCTCTCGAGGAATGACATATCAACACATCGGAATACACTAAGTTCCCTCTCGGGTCTTAGGATATTCTGGGGTGTTAGGAACATAATACCTTGGATCTTCCTCCTCTCGGGTTCAGATCCAAACTATCGTCTCTTAGCTATTCCTACAACGGATCTCTCGATACAGGCAGAAACAGTAGTTCAAGCGAGTAAGAGATCAACCAAACTAGCAATCATAACTTGGAAAGAGAAAATAGAACATGCAACATACTAGATCTGATATGAATCTACTTGCTTAAGGCAAAAGTATATAAACATGCCCAGATCAGGCTACATATCCAAGAAGGAGCTAACTATCCATAGACAAGCATAGCTGGCACCGAACAAAGATGGATAAGATAAACATCGTTTGTACAAGAAACAAAGGAATGCAGTAGAATGAAAGAGAAGAGGGAAGAGATATAGCCCGTAGAGGAGAGGTGGCTCTCACTCCTCGGCCTCTGTGCAGGTCAAATCTCGGCCCTTGGGTCTTCTCTTTGTCACTTTGGACTCCTCGGCTCACTCTCTCTCTAGACCGTATCGGGCGACGGCCGTATCGGTTGACGCAGCCATATCGGTCGACGCAGTCGTATCGATCGACGCAGCTGTATCGGTCGGCAGACTTTTGGGGAACTCGACACACTAGCTCCTTGGTCTAGGCACTAGCTCTTGTCAGGTCCTCCCTCCAGCTCTCCCCTTTGCTCTGTAGGTTGGCAACTGCTATTTATAGGAAGCAAGTTGATGGGAGTTGTAGCTTTTATTGGTCCACGCGTCCTTCATCTGTGGCTTCGATCTTGGGGCATCAGGTGGTCGTATTGGGCGACAGCCGTATCAGGCAGCGGTCGTATCAGTCAGTGCGGCCGTATCGGTCGGCAGGGCTGTATCGGTCAGCGCGGCCATATCAGCCAGGCCCTATCGGTCAGTTGCTGGAATTCTTGTCTTTTCAGGTTCGGTACTTGAGAGTCCCAAAATTGGCTAGTTTCGGTGCCTGCAAGTCTAAAACAGGCTAATTAGCTACATTATTGACTATTTTCACTACATTATCTAATGGAAAGACAGAAAACATAAAACATGAACAAAAGAGTGTATATTAAGACTAAAGTGGCACAAAACTATAGATAAAATGCATAGAAAATATGTGCTAATTTGGGTGTTATCAGCAAGGTGTTTCCATTACTCACTATGTTAAACACTAGAGCACAGTAACATGTGGGACATGTTTGAAGATCACTATGAATATGATTCAAGGGTGATTGGCTCACAGTGCAAGTGGGAGTCTGTTGGTATGTATGCCCTGAGAGCCAATCATGGGATGATTGGTGGGATACATTAAGATTGATTTGATTAACATCAAAGGCAAGCTTCCAATTCTTTCTACTTCAGTCATATGAGATAGTGATAGAACATATTGAATGTCTAGAGAATGATAGTACTGAATGACGTATGCCTTCATGTTCAGGACCTGAACGATGAGATTAGACGGATGCTAAGAGTTTGTACATTCTTGTTATGTCCCTAGTCAGATGTCATTGTGGAAGGTAGATAGACAGCAATGACACACACGACTAGATTGTGGTGTTGGTTGATGACAGAATCTCATTAGTCATGATATAGAGATATCAAACCAAACACATAGGTACTTGTTAGAGAACAAGTGTACCAGATAGACCCACTGTGAGTTTGACACATGGAACCATGACATGGTAGTCATAGTCAGTACTCACAGTGATGGTGGTGAGTGTGATTCTTTGACCTAAAATCACTACACTCAACACATGTCGTTGGGCACACTTTGACATCATCAAACACAATCCTGAAACATGGGTTGTTATAAAGGTGATGATTGGGTGCCTTTGACACATGGGGCTTTTGAGGGGTGAGAGATAGATATGGGATTTGTCCCTCCTGAGGGAGTTTGATATCCAAGGCCACTTGATGAGTAGGATTGAAATAGGCATGCACACGCGTGTGTGAATCAGTATGTGATATTGATGTCATACATATCTCGTTCAATCTACTCTGAGATCAAGAAAGTGAATGAACGTTGACAGGATGACTGTTCCATGCCTCGAGTTCATTCGGGATATCAGTGACAAAAGGAAGTATACATTCACTGTAACACCATTCACAGATTGTAGGATTGAAAGTTGTTCTCCAACTTTCTACTTTCACTTGGGTAGCACTGATGTGTGACTAGGAACCACTCTTTGCTTGTGAAGTCATAAGTGTTATGGACTTTCATTGCCAACGTGAAATGGACCTGCAGGGTCACACACATAGGATTTAACCTAGAAGAGGAGTTTTTTCCACAAGCAATGTTTAGATTGATTACTAAAGGAGTTTAGTAGTTCAATTAAACACTCAGTCAATTGATAGCTCAATATCATAATGTTCAAGGTGTTGGACACATTGATTGGAGTATCGGATTGATTGAAATCACAATTGACTGATTCTGCACAACCTGTACTCCCAACCGATCGGTTCATGTGATGAACCAGTCGGCTGAGCTTGGTGAACCGGTTGGCTCAAGTGTTGAGTCGATTGACTCAAGATCAGGGTGAAGCGATTGTTTCAAGTATTGAAATGATCGATTCAACTGGTGCAACTGAGCAACTTGGGAAAATAGGACTGGTGAGAATTTTCCTTTCATTTTAATTGCCCAATTTGATTGGGAAATAGGATTGGTATTCAATACCAATTAGAAACAAAAGAAGGAAAGTCAATCGGGAACCGACTGGTTCACTTGTGAACCGACCGGTTGAGGTGTCTCAACCAACCAGTTCACTTGTGAACCGATCGGTTTAGGTCCCCAACCGACCGTTTTAGTTGTGAAACGATCAGTTCAGGTTGCGAGTTGGTTGCTTTTATGGAAAATCTTGAACCCTTCTACTCCTGCTTTTAGTCCCGCATTGCCCGGGATGGAGAACCCTGTCCCATGACCCTCCTATATATATAGGGGTATTGGGGGCTTCTCAAAGTACAACTCAGTGCAACCAGTTGCTCTGCAAAGTTGTCATTCTCTCTGGTTCTGGTAACCGAGAGAGAGCCCGAGCAAGTGCTTTCCGCAAAAGGAGGTGCAGCAAGGGAAAGACAATTGCAGTTGCAACTGGAGGTAGGAGAGTGTAACGTCCCAGGATTTGAGGCCTCGGATAACATGATCTTAAAAGGAATGATTGGACTACCCATATCACCAAGGTGCACCTTCTTTTTAGGGAGCCCATCTCTAAAGAACTCCAAGCGTGCTCATCTTGGAGTAGTATTAGGATGGGTGACCAGTCAAGAAGTTGATCCTGGCTTGCACGTCAGTGTGGACAAAGTGCGCAGTTAAGGCTAGTGGTGGTTTGTGGGGCCAATCGTCATTCCTGAAACTCTACTAGAGCCATGGGCAGTGGGCCCGGGCGTTACAAATGGTATCAGAGCCATAACCCCTCCAGTAGGCGGGGCCCACATGGGCATGTGGCATGCAAGTCTTGAGCCGTGCGGTCCAGGCAAGTTGGAAAGGGCTATCCGTAGAGATGAGATGGAGCCGCCCTTGCACTGGTAGCCGTGGACGGGAGCTGGGTGTCCATGGGCCATTGTGGGTCTGCACTGAAATGGGGTCAGATTATGAGGCCATATAGTTGAACCTTGACGAGGACGTCAAGAGTCTAAGTGGGGGAGATTGTAACGTCCCAGGATTTGAGGCCTCGGATAACATGATCTTAAAAGGAATGATTGGACTACCCATATCACCAAGGTGCACCTTCTTTTCAGGGAGCCCATCTCTAAAGAACTCCAAGCGTGCTCATCTTGGAGTAGTATTAGGATGGGTGACCAGTCAAGAAGTTGATCCTGGCTTGCACGTCAGTGTGGACAAAGTGCGCAGTTAAGGCTAGTGGTGGTTTGTGGGGCCAGTCGTCATTCCTGAAACTCTACTGGAGCCATGGGCAGTGGGCCCGGGCGTTACAGAGAGTGTGTTGGCGACTAGTACATCAACAGGAGGGTGCGACTCCTTACAACTCCTTGTGGGACAAGGAGTGTGGAGTTCCAGGTGGTCTGTGTGGACTACTTCATAGGCGGGAGGTTTCTTCCGCTCAGGAGGACAACTGTCAATCCTGACAGTCCGGTGAGATCAGTAGTCGTCAGTCTCGGTGCGACTAGGAGCTGCACAGGCACCGTCCAAGACCGGAGGTGAAGACCACGCAAGGCGTGAGGTATTTTCGCCGAGCAAGCCTCGGGACAAGGTATGATTCCACAAACCATCCTTTCCTATTATATAGACGTTGACGCGTTTCCTTGTTCCGGGTTTGGGGGAGAAAATTTTTGTTTCCGCTGCCTTCTTTGCCTCCCCTAAAACCCAACAGTGGTATCAGAGCCACGCCAACTGCTCTATATTTTAGGAATATCGATATGATCAATTTTGGTTTGTCG
The DNA here is from genome assembly GCA_963693085.1 of Alisma plantago-aquatica. NCBI lineage: Eukaryota > Viridiplantae > Streptophyta > Magnoliopsida > Alismatales > Alismataceae > Alisma > Alisma plantago-aquatica. Next base: position 852,872,728 of record OY856410.1, read on the forward strand.
CCTTTATTTATTGCATACGATGTGAATAAAATTGCCTTTATGCATGTCCAATCCTAAATCCACAAATCCCAATTACATATATGATATGTATCATTAATGCACTCGATACGCGTCACACTTATACGAGTTTTGTGGTGGATGTATAGCATGGTTATGGCCAATAAACCCTATCTGTGTATGGTTGTATGTGGTTGCTTGCATCTCAGTCTACGCACTGATCTTCCCTCTCCTATTCCTGATGTAACTCGAAATAATTCGAGATTCTTTCCTACCTTTGCACCCTCCAAATGTAACCCGGGGTTTCCCTTTTAAAGCAATGTAAAATTAGGATAAATTTTATTTCCTGTTATGTCAAAGAACAGAGGACATCGAGACGACAGCTGAGACGATCAGTTCAAGGTGTGAACCGACCGGTTAACGTTCCAGACGATCAGTTCAAGGAGTGAACCGATCGGTTGATGACCGGTTCGAGGAGCGAGACGATCGGGTGGCAGCCATGACGAGATGTATGATGACCAGGCAAACCGATCGGTTGGAGGAGCCAACCGATCGGCTGGTGGCACCCAGACGATCGGGCCAGAATGAGCAAGTCAATCATGTGATGAGTTGATCTACTCCGAAGGCAAAGCACAAAGTTCATCTTGTATAGGTTGCATGTGATGTAGACCTAGATGACCATGATTCCTCTTGGCTCGAGGAATCACATTAGGATGGCCATAATAATCACTTTTATCATTTTGCATGTTTTTGTGGGATATAGTATGTATATGATACGTACTATGTATTGTGGTGATTGGATATGTATATGTATATGTATATAAAAACCAAATCCCTCATTAAATATTAAGTTTTAGATGCCTTCCAAATGTGACACACGTGAAAAGCTTGATCGACCAAGTGTGGGCACGCCCTAGCGTGGTGCACCATCTATCTCATGGAAGCGTGAAGGATGAATGTGTGGGTCTACCTAAGTAGGGTGCATATTCATCGTGTTGGCTTTGGGTCGGACTTAACAAGGTGACCTAGATAGGATCTAGCACCTTGAGGCATGGAGATGCTCATGGCAAGGAGTTGCATATGACATCTTATCAAGAGTTGCATATGATGGAATTGGAAAAAGTTTCCTACCTGAGAGATCTAAGTTGTGGGTGATAGCCCTGGCTGGTCCATGGCTTAGAGGATTTCAGGATCTTGCCCACTAGAAGGTTGTACGCTGCAATCTTTCGAATTGATGGTGAGGGCTATCAATTTGAAGTAAAATAGTGGGAGCGATAATTAATTAAAGGCCTAATTTTATCGTCAACTTTTCAAATCAATCAAACCAGTCAAAAGAGTTTTGGACTAAAATTGCATATATTTCCTTTTGTTAAAATAAATGGTTAATCAACAATAATCACTTTATTTGTGATCGGTCTTTGAGACCAAAAAATTAAATGGGAATAATTCCACGACCGGTTAGGATGATGAGAAGTGTTCTCAAAGAGAAAAAGCTCTAAGTCCTAGTTATACCAAGACCAGATAAACTCAATCCCACCACATCAATGACTGAAAGTATGCTTATGGAAGCATACCCAGGTAGACATTGATGAGGAGTGCTTGATGTTGTGTTCTCTGAACTATGAGTTGCAGAGACAACGTGAGACATATGATGTCTACAAGACACTGTCCTAGTATGTCATGACAGAAGGAGATCCAGTAAGGTATTCACACACTCAATGTGATTGGGTATGTGGAAAACCTAACTAAGAAGGATTCCCTCTGAGCCAAGAGTTGGCTATTGGTATGATACTGCAGATGTTGTGAGAATCATACAATTCATGATAAGCTACAACATGAACAACTTTGACAAGCGTTGACAGAGTTGTTGGACATGTTGAGGATAGTAGAGGCAAAGATGAAGAAAGACAAGACATGATCTTTGATGTGATCAAAGAGAAAGGTAATTATTAAGGGCAAGGATAAGGGCAAAGAAAAGAAGTGTTCTGATGCTAGCCAGCAATCCAAGCCGTCTTCAGCCTCAAGGCACATGGGGAAAGGGTGTATGAGGGAATTTCCCTCTATCTCTGGAAGAACAAAAGAAGATGAAGGAGGGGATGGAGATCTCCAGCTAAGGCATCATGAAATGAATCACTTCTTTATCTGAGGTATATGATACCAAGATATGGATCTATCATATATGATATGCATGATCCGCAAAGAAGTGATGGCCTTTGTGAAAGGACCAAGAAAGAAGTACCCATCATTGGAGCAAGTGTTGCTGCCATAGATAGGAATATCTTTCAGTTTATTTCATCCTAAAGAGCACGAAATAGAGTTGAGAACTGCTATTTCATATATTGCCAATAGATAGAAACACTTTATTTTGCATATTGTATGAAAATAATGGCAATTAATAAAGTTGATGTTTCAATCTTAAAGATATGATCTTTGTGGCAATGCCTTGTTTATCTTGTGGTATTTGATATGCATAAGATAAAATGATACCTAAAAGTTATAGATAACTCAAACAATCAAATTAGCATCAATCATGAGAAATTCATTTCTAGTTTCCATGTGATGGATAAATCTATACTCTTTTGGTTAGAGAACCAGTAAGAGACATGAATATCTTGGACATGATTAATCAATCTTCACTAATGTAGTGAGAGACTGATTATCCTATTAGGTATAATACATGTGATGTATTTACTTACCTATTGGAACAAATGCTAATACTTCAAATGGTGTTTAGAGAAATACCAATATGAATATCTTGAAGTGTTCAAGATTATCATAGATGAAGTGCAAATTTGGTAAAGTGTTAATTCTTGATGAGATTAATGAATGAAATACTTGGACCAAATGTTTGAGATCCTTATGAGTGATTATGATAGTGTATCATAGTGAACTCATGATTAAGGCATGATGATGTCTAAATCAAGAAGGAATCATACTCTAAGGAGTTAGAGAATGATTATCATATAACTGAATTCTTCTTAATAAAAGAATACCCCTCACTAATAGAAGAAATTAAGAATCACAAGGGTTGTGAGTTCTTATATCTTTAATAGATACACCTCAATTATCTATGTGATAAGTTGTTCATGTGATGAGTCAACTATCTAGATGAATATGAGGAATCAAATTCTGAATTATGGTTTATGACCATTACATCCTAAATGATATCCGTGTGAACCATAAGGTATGACCTTGATGGTAGCACCCATTGGATGAAATCCATAAGTGCAAATGAGTCTTAAGTGTTAAGACACATGGATAACATTTTGAGAAGGATGATGCTCGTTGATTGCAACTTAATGACTAATACATTTGGCATATGGATACTAAAACCGCATATAAAACAAGGATGTGTACATGACACAACCTATAAGGTTTATGAATCCACTAATGCAAATGAAGTCTATAAGTTACAATGGACTAATCAATGTGATTGATTGAGTACAAGCAACTCAGAATTGGATCTTTACTTTGATAATATAGTCAAAGGGTTTGACTGATATGTCAAAGATAAAGAAAGGATTTGTGATTTAGTGGGAGCGTGTTCACATTCCACATATTGATGTGAAATGGAATTGTTCTAGAATGGAAATCCAAAAGTGGAAATTATCTTTAAGGAAGATAGAGATGTTTCCTATGTGATAGGAATAGAGATCTATAGAGATAGTTCTCTAAAACCTCTTAACCTGAAAAGAGAAAGCATACATTGGCAATCTGTAGTGAAGGGTTCAGTATGCACAGATTCAGTGGGAGAAAACTTGTCCATGTTACATGGAGTTAGTATCCCAAGGCCAAGTGTCCAATTCTTATGAAGAATGTGAACACTAAGAATAGATATGGATCTATCATGTATGTAATCATCCCATTATCTTGCATGTATCGACATGGAAAGAACAAAATGCATACATCATCTTGTATGTGGGAGATGGCAATATGATGTGCTCATCCTGATAGCTCGTATGTGAGACATGATGAGTGGATGTCTGTCTACTTCTACTAAGAGTTACTGGATTACCATGAGAACTTGATAAGTACTTGAGAAGTACTAGTTCTATGTAAATAAGGAAGAGTTCGATGTAAAGAGTTACATTGAAGTGAACTTCTGAAAGGACAGAAAATTAATCGCAATATATATATATATATATATATATATATATATATATATATATATATATATATATATATATATATATATGATATATAAAAGTGAAAGTTTGTTGATAATTGGAAGTGTTCCAATAAATACGTTTAAAGGAAATACCGAGTATCTATGTGTTAGAAAATAGCAGTGGATACTATATGGATCTGGAAGTTCATGAGAGGAACTTATATTCTGCTTATTGATGACAAGTATGGAATCCTTGTTCATGCAATGTGGCTAAAGGTTAGCAAAGGAATACTAGATCGCATATTACGACACCTCCATCTCATACGTGTGACGTACAGTGAAGAGATGAGAGACATGCAATTTATACTGACTTTGGCAAGGTGTTTCCATTACTCACTATGTTAAGCACTAGAGCACAGTAACATGTAGGACATGTTTGAAGATCACTATGAATATGATTCAAGGGTGATTGGCTCACAGTGCAAGTGGGAGTCTATTGGTATGTATACCCTGAGAGCCAATCATGGGATGATTGGTGGGATACATTAAGATTGATATGATTAACATCAAAGGCAAGCTTCCAATTCTTTCTACTTCAGTCATATGAGATAGTGATAGAACAGATTGAATGTCTAGAGAATGACAGTACTCAATGACGTATGCCTTCAGGTTCATGGCCTGAACGATGAGATCATACAGATGCTAAGAGTTTGTACATTCTTGTTATGTCCCTAGTCGGATAAGGTAAATAGACAACAATGACACAAAGGACTAGATTATGGTGTTGGTTGATGATAGAATCTCATTAGTCATGATATAGAGATATCAAACCAAACACATAGGTACTTGTTAGAGAACAAGTCTACCAGACAGACCCATCGTGAGTTTGACACATGGATCCATGACATGGTAGTCACAGTTAGTACTCACAGTGATGGTGGTGAGTGTGATTCTTTGACCTAAAATCACTACACTCAACACATGTCATTGGGCACACTTTGACATCATCAAGCACAGTCCTGAAACATGGGTTGTTATAAAGGTGATGATTGGGTGGCTTTGACACATGGGGCTTTTGAGGGGTGAGTGATAGATATGGGATTTTTCCCTCTTGAGGGAGTTTTATATCCAAGGCCACTTGATGAGTAGGATTGAAATAGGCGTGCGCACGCATGTGTGAATTAGTATGTGATATTGATGTCATACATATCTCGTTCAATCTACTCTGAGATCAAGAAAGTGAATGAACGTTGACAGGATGACTGTTCCATGCCTCGAGTTCATTCGGGATATCAGTGAAAAAGAATTATACATTCACTGTAACACCATTCAAGGATTGTAGGATTGAAAGTTGTTCTCCAACTTTCTACTTTCACTTGGGTAGCACTGATGTGTGACTAGGCACCGCTCTTTGCTTGTGAAGTCATAAGTGTTATGGACTTTCACTGCCAACGTGAAATGGACCTGCAGGGTCACACACATAGGATTTAACCTGGAAGAGGAGTTTTGTCCACAAGCAATGTTTAGATTGATTACTAAAGGAGTTTAGTAGTTCAATTAAACACTCAGTCAATTGATAGCTCAATATCATAATGTTCAAGGTGTTGGACTCATTGATTGGAGTATCAGATTGATTGAAATCGCAATTGACTGATTTTGCACAACCTGTACTCCCAACTGATCGGTTCAAGTGATGAACCGGTCGACTGAGCTTGGTGAACCGGTCGGCTCAAGTGTTGAGCCGATCGGCTCAAGATCAGGGTGAACCGATTGCTTCAAGTGTTGAAACGATCGATTCAACTGGTGCAACCGAGCAACTTGGGAAAATAGGATTGGTGAGAATTTTCCTTTCATTTCATTTTCCCAATTTGATTGGGAAATAGGATTGGTATTCGATACCAATTAGAAACAAAAGAAGGAAAGCAATCGGGAACCGACCAGGACCACCAACTGACCGATTCACTTGCGAACTGACCGGTTGAGGTGTCCCAACCGACCGGTTCACTTGTGAACCGATCGGTTCAGGTCCCCAACCGACCGTTTCAGTTGTGAAACGATCAGTTCAGGTTGTGATTTGGTTGCTTTTGTGGAAAATCTCGAACTCTTCTACTCCTACTTTTAGTCCCACATTGCCCAGGATGGAGAAACCTGTCCCATGACCCTCCTATATATAGGGGTATTGGGGGCTTCTCAAAGTACAACTCAGTGCAACTAGTTGTTCTGCAAAGTTGTCCTTCTCTCTGGTTTTGGTAACCGAGAGAGAGCATGAGCAAGTGCTTCCCGCAAAGGGAGGTGCAACAAGGGAAAGACAACTGCAGTTGCAACTGGAGGCAGGAGAGTGTGTTGGCGCCGAGTACGTCAACAGGAGGGTGTGACTCCTTCCAACTCCTTGTGGGACAAGGAGTGTGGAGTTCCAGTGGTCTGTGTGGAAGGATAACTAAAACCAGTGCATTGGTAGGTTGACTAAAACCTTAGTGCCTAAATTAATATATTACATACTATAACCTCAGTGCTATGGAAGGATAACTAAAACTTCAGTGCCTCAAACAAACACGATGTCACTACTTTTTATGAATACTCAATCATACATGCATATAGGACATGCAAGATATAGTGTAGTCATACTCAAGTAAATGATAGGTATCTCAAATTATTATCACTTGTGGTCGTGGAACCTATTAGATAGAAAAGTTAGGTTAAAAGACCATGAATGTTGTATTTTGAAACCATGAGTAACCAATCAGTTAGATATACATAAAGAAGAGTACATTCTAAGATATGGTAATGATATTCCAAGAGAAATCACAATTCAATTTATGCCTCATATAGGAAAGGGATATCTAGTCATGAAAATAGCCAATTTTAAACAGATTGGATGTACATACCTTGACTTGGGATGTTTATATTAGAACAATGTACTACCCTCACAAGTCTAGAATATTCTCAACCTACACATAATATTTGTACATAAATTAGGGTTCAATCATGTCTTATATAATGAAACCCTAAAAATCTAACTTTTGGAAAAACCCTAGATTGATTCATGATTTATGGCTAGCAAGAGGGTCCTAAGTTAGTGATTCCATGACTAATTCACCAGTCATCTCTAAATTCTTAATTTTGTTCATTATAATTTCCCCCCAAGTATTAATAAGTGAATAAGAGAGATTGAAACCCTAAAAACTCAGCTTTTAAAACATTAGAATCAGACAATGAAAATCAAACTAAGAGATTAAGAAAAATGTCAAGGTTCCAGAATATTAGTTTTTTATAATTTTTCGAGCATCTAGTAAAAGTTTATCAAGTTTACAAGATCTATACAATTTACTGATTTTATAATTAAAAAGGCATTCAAATGACCAAAATAACCTGACACTATAATTCTATAACTTAGATCATGATAGAATGATAATGTCTTAGGATTATTTAAATATTTTCATAATAGAAACACAAACAAATGAGAAAAGACCATTATGTCCATAGGAGGCAAACACATAAAGAAGATATTCAAGGGCAAACCCGATAAAAACTCCAAAAGCCTTCTTAAACCTATGTCCATGCCATGAAAAGCAGCATGGAGTAGGTCTAGACTACATAACTAGGGAACACAATTAATATCCACTCGAGCCAATGCAACAAGTCATATCAAAAGAAGAGGCTGCAAAGAGTCTTACCCCAAAGGCAATTGAGTCACTAGCATGAGAAGTCAGTGGGGAAGGTATAAGTATAGAAGGAAAGGATGAGTTGGTGGTGACAAGGAACATGAACTGTGATGTAATTGACACCAAAAAACAATTGCTTGTGATGGGGCACATCCATTATAGTTGTTAGATATATACATGGTGGGGCTTTACAGTTTCCTTGTGTGGGAGCTTTGAGAAGCGTGGGTATAGAATTAGGCAAATTGTAGATCTAAAGAAATAGGCTCCTATTTATGTCTTGTTAGATTCTGATCATGATTTTAAAACTAATTGGACTCATTTTGTGAATATCCATGGTCAGTAGAGGGAGAAAGAGGTGGATTGCTACACCCACCCAAAACACTTCTACCCGACCAACACTATCTCCTACCTGAGGTAGGAAACAAGTCACAAGACATAAGATTCAGATCCAATGGTCCCAAAGACATCCACACCTAGAAGGAAAAAATGAATGACATCATTTAAATTGTCCAGAACAAATATTTTCATATTTTCTTTCCTTGTTTGACTAAGGGTTCATATATCATTTGATCAATCCCAATTTTTTTAAGTTACCTAATTTATGGATGAGGAATCCGATCTTCCATTATTTTTATCTTTTTGAAATTCTAGACCCACCAAAACTTAACTTTATGCCTAAGCAAACATGTAACATATTTATTTATTCCTTAATCATTAAATACTCAAATTTCGTGGGTGACTATCCCTTACCCATGGCTATCCATAGGAAAATCTATAATATATTTTTAAAATTAACTCATATAATGTGATGAATTTGCATAATTAGACCCAAATTATGATATTATTCCCATTTCTTACTTTAAAGCCTTATATAATTGATTAATTTAATGAAACTCTATTTTTAGATATTACTATCAACCTAATACCACTGATGTTAAGGAAAGAGTTCAAAAATAAGATATCATATGGAAAAGGTGAAATTTCAAATATTTAACTAGATTTGGGTATGTTACAATATAGACCTTTACTTAGAGATCAATCTTTTGCATGCTAGAGATATTATTTGTCAATTGTCTTCCTCTTTTTCTTCTCAAGACATGATGATCACCTTTTGAGGTCATCTTTGAGAAAATTCATAGATGGTAAAAAGACTTAATAGCGATACCAATAAAAATGGTAAACATTATATTTGATTTGATTATATTCAAAGGAACAATAGAGGTAAAGAGGAACTCCTGTTTTCAATGGAGATTTCTCTAGTTCCAAGGATAGGGACACTTATAATTATTACAATCAAAATGGTCATTATTCCACATATTTATCTATCAATAAAGCACACAAAAGAAATATGACATCATTTCCAAACTAACTTTCTCAGAATCAAAAACATAGTTAAGGACCATTTTATCTTTCTTCTTATAGGAAATTTGCAAACATATTAACAAGAGTTGTTCATCCAAAAGTTGAGTTCTAAATCCACATAAAAAAAGAAAGGAGAAGGTGTATAGTTTTCTTTCAACATGCGTTATTAAAGTGTTACTACATGTTTGGATCGTGTGCAATTTTTTTTCCATATCATCTAAATTTGTTTTTGGAAAAACTCATGTTTTAGACAACAACTTTTATCACCTGACCTTTCCTTGACAAAATCTTTATTGATGGGAAACTTTGGTTTTTTATTATCATTTGAGATGTTCAACATTGAAACTCAATGAATGACACCGTGTAGTGAATAATAAGATGGATTATTTGATGATAATTTTCCTCTCAACTATATTTGTCAACCAATGTCCTATTATATGGGCACTCTCTTTGATTGTTTCTATGTTATATGCTTGGTTCCAAGTTTTAAATTTCCATCTTGCGTGCAACTCTATTTTTATGATATCTCAACTATTAGTATCTTTATTTCTTGCCATCACTTCGCCTAAGTTTTCATGCATGTTTCGATAATAATGTACTTGGAACTTTTAGGTATGATTACCTTGCTTCCTCTATTATCAAACTAAATATATCATTGTAATTCTTACTTTATCTATGTTTGATGCAACCTTGATATTCTTTTAGAAATTATCTTTCTAGTTTTTCTTAAATTGTTATTGATTAATATCCATATAACCTCTTAAATTGCATATTCTTCGTATGAATATCCCTTTGCACCTACTAGTATATTGAAATTAAGTTGCATATCTTCGATATGACATAGTAGTTTTTGCAAAAAGTGGTAGTAGTAGACTTTCTAGTTAGTGGTATCCATATATGATCTCTAACTTGCATATTCTTACTTGGATATCTTTCTACATATAATTGTGGAAAGATTTGAACTTATTTATTTATCTTTGTTGTTCCATAACACTATATAGTTTTCTCAACATGTGTAATGTTCTCTACAAGTTATATTGGTTGTTTATTATATGCTTATATCGTGTTTTATATCCTCAACTTTGTTATTTGAACATATGTATTAATTTGATTTACATTCTTGCATAGTGTTAATGATACTTCCTAGAATTGCATATTGGGTTTGTAACATCTCAAAATTTCACTAAAATATTTTGGAGTTCTTAGTGGAGTTTTTTTATGATAAAGGATAAGTAATGGACTTAGTGGGATAGCCCAGTTTATAAATTTCTTTTACATTTTGAAAACAATATCTCTTGTTCTTATGTGCATTTAATGATGCCTTTATCTTAATATCCAAAGAAATAAGAAATAACTCTTTTATTTTATCTCTCCCATGATAATCTCTCCAAATATACATAAAAATATAATGAGTAGAATCGAGAATGTATAATCACTATCAATATTGAAATTTAACTCAACTACTCACTAAGGAAAAGATAATTCCCTTTAACGATTCCAATAAATTTGATGAATAAAGATAATTATAACCTAAATCTAACTAGATAGGGAGATTCTAGAGTCCCTAATATACAAATGGTTCAAATGTTTTTATCTAAAAAGATTTAGTTTTAACCACCCTAAACTAGTTTCCCGATTTTATCTTGTTTTACCGTTATATCTTTTAATCACCCCTCCCATGCACCACATTTTATTCCAAGTCCCAGCCCTAACAGATGCCTCTAGATTGTCCCTCTCACCTAATTTCCTAGTCCATCTTGGACTCAATAGGGTTGTGTTTCCTCTCTATTTTTTATCTCCCTCCATGACAAATCCCAACATCTTCAGACTCCTCAAACACCTTCTTCCCTTCTCACTGATTGCGTTGATCTGAGATTTTTGGGACTTCTTTCCCAATCAGAGAAACCCCATTAGGGATGGGACTACCCTCACCATCCCTTGTTATCTGGACCCCCTCGCTTTCACTGCACCTTATATAGGTATGTTGTTGCAGCCCTTAGACCCAGATCACCACTACTCCATGCTCAATTCAACCTCAGATTCCTCAAGCCACCACAACCTCCTTGCTTTTGTTTTCTAATGATCATTTCTTCTCCACTATCCTCACTGCCACCGTGGGTGAAATTCATTATCAAGTAAGAATATCTATAACTCATACATCATTTTCTCATCTTTAAAATGTCTTGCATGTTCCCCAAATGCCATATCCTACAACCAAGTTTGAGGACCTCATCGATGTTTACCATCTTGGCCATCTAGCGACCCTTCAACCATGGAAGTAGTGTTTGACTTTTCCTTTCTCTAGTAATCATTTTTCTAGAGTTGGTGGATGCCTCATGGTGAGGTTCGAAGGTTTGAATCTCGGGCGCCTCTACTCTATTTCCCTTCACTTTCTCATTTGGTCCATGGGGCAAAGAAGTCCTTAGCCATCACAATTTTTTCTCTAGCTTTGCTAGAATATATCAATCATGATTTTGCCTTCCTCTTTGATTTGGTGTGTTTGAGGTTTTGTACCTTCAGGTTTTCTAGAAATGGTGGAAGTAACGATCTACAAGCACAAAGGATGAAAGTGAGGGAGAAGATAGGCAAGGGTAAAAGTACCTAGATGCCCATGAGAAACAAATTAGGTGATTTATATCACATGGGGAATTTTGGATCTTGGCACACATGTTTTTGTTTATCAAACCACATAATTAAATTTGTCTAAAGAATGTTTTTCCCTCCCTAATTTTATTATATGCAACATGCATCTAAGGTTCACTAGTTGTTTCGAATTATTTCATAATCAATTTTATTTTTTTATTTAAATGGCCATCACACCTATAATTTACTGAATTTCAATTGGTCAACATTATAAAATCTGTAACTAACTATCTACTACTTGGATAATACAAAAAATACTTGTTGGAAATGATTTTTCATGAGGGCTAAACTTACCATAGATTCTAGGGCCTTAATGAAACTTCCAAAACTCATCTATCCTATCACTGACACAATTTCCTACTTGGAGTGAGAATCCCTAAGTCTATTTTTAGGTTTTGGAACCCTAATTAGATGAAGTAAGACAATGTTTCCTTAATGAATCACGATAATAATTTAAGTTGTTGAATAAGATGATATTTAATACAAAGCATTTTATTTAAAAAAAACAAAGAATTTGACTCAAGATCAGAGAAAACTGAGTTAAGATCTATTTTTCTCTAGGTAAATGGGTCATTCTACAATACACAATTATTCATGGTTGTTTGGATGTTATGTATAAAGAAGAACGTATGATTTAAAGTTTAATGTTCTAAATCATGTTCAATATACCAATTGTATGATGTTTTTTATATCTTAGGACTTATGACTACCATAATCACAAGGATTAGAGATTATGAATAATAATTAGTGAATTTAAACTTCAAGCTTCAAGAGGAAGAAATCGCATAATGTTAAAGATTCAAGTTCAACATTATAGCCATGTTCATGTTATTGTTAAGGTTAAGATACTCAGAATTGAATAAGTTTTTGTATGCTTCTTGAATCATTGACCTAAAGAGGTCATCAAGGGACTTCCAGCATCAAGGGATTTCCTAGCAATCATGTGTTGTTAAGTGGGCATAATCGAGAGATGCATATATTTACTACTCAATTCTTGATGTTATTAAATGATTCAAGAATGTATAAAGTTATTTCACGTCAAGTTTTCTTCATGTAAATAATATATGTATTTTCTCTTTTACAAAGTGATAGTATGCTTAGCTTATGTTGTTGCTTTCCTTTGCATATCTGGGGACGTGATGTCCCTAGGTATTGGAGCAAAGAAGGATTAATGAAGAGAAAGCCAATGATTAGAATACCTTCAAGTGCAACTTGGTGGGGGGTTCCATCTACCTTAGATGATCCTCTTATTTAGAATGTTCTCTTTCATGTTATAGTTATGTTTATATGTCAGATATTAGAGTTGGTGAAGAAGTCAAGTTGTAGCTTTCATATCGAATGAATAATGTATAAATATTTTTAAGATAATGTATTGTGATCTATTTATTTATTTGCAATGAGTATCATGATGTGGCATCCCTGTTCACCAAAAATTCTTTCACTCAGTTACTGCATGTATGCAAAAAAAGGGGTGTTATATTAATGGTATCTTAGCAAATAAGTAGATGGCTACCAAGAAACAATATGATTATTATGTTCTAGCCGTAGGTATAGAAGAATTAACTAAAAGATATTGGGAATCAAAGTATAGGTTTAGACATGAGACCAAAGCTTAGATAGGGATTAAGGTTATGTGCCTTGATGGTTTGGACTTTTATACTAACTCACGAATTGTATATAGCATGCTCTCTCTTTTTCTCACATGTTTGTGGCATGGGACACAAACTTGTGGGTCTCTGTAGAGAGTCTGTTATGTGTTATAAATATAATATCATGCTTATTCCCCCCTTTTAGTGCATGTGGCATGGAACATGTGCACTAGGGAGGTGCTAACATAAGTGTGATAAGACATGTCACCTCTAAATGTATGACTGATCAATATGTATCCAAAGGCGACAAAGAAAGTAAGAGTTGGCATTAAAATTTTGAGATATAGAGTCACCTAAACCTAATCATACACATAGTAAGACCTATCATGCATATTTAAGAAGATAATGAATAGAACCAAGAAAGGACAATCACTCTCAATATCAAATTTAACTCAACTAACTCACTAAGGAAAAGATAATTCACTTGATCTCATTAAAATATATATACATTAAGATTATGACTCATATAAATTTGATCAGAAAAAGATAATTAGAAACAAAATATAACTAGATATGGATATTCTAGACTGCCTAATATACATATGGCTCAAATTTGAGGTCATTTTGACATTTTTGGACCACCTAATTTTATTAGAGAAGACTAAATATAGTCCTTAATTTAAAAACTTTAGTTTTAATCACCTTGACCTAGTTTCCTAATTTTATATCATTTTATCAGCATGTACCAATTTTTTTTTTGGATCAGGCTGTTGTGGTTGCGTCCAGTCCATTGCATACTCATTTGACGCCTCCTAAGCATCTCTCCCACTCAGATTGCAAGTCCTTCTAGGACTTGCAGAACCATGTTTCCTCTCCATTTTTGATCTACCTCCATGACAAATCTTGAGATCTTCAGACTCCAACACCTTTGTCTCCTTCTCCCCAATTACATCGATCCTAAATTTCAAGTAACTTCTTACTCAATCAAACAAACACCCTATAGGGATGGGACTATCCTGGCCACCCCTTATTCTCTGGACCTCCTTCTATCCACCACACCCTATATAAGTATGTCGTTGCAACCCTCAGACACAGACCAATGCTCTTCCACACTCAATTCAAATGGCTGGTACCTTGGTCCACCACAACCTCCTTGCTTTTGTTTTTGGACACCATATCTTCTCTGTTGTTTTCACTGCCACATTGGTGAAATTGATTTCCAAGTAATCATCTTTGTAACCCATACATCATTTTCTCATCTCTGATTTGTCTTGTGAATTCCTAGAGCACTATATCCTATAGACGAGTTTGAGGACCTCTCTGAGTTCATAACCTTATCCATCAAGTGTCCTTTCAACCAAAGAAGTAGTATATTTGATTTTTCCTTCTCATCATTTATTCTGCCTTGGTGGATACCATCATGTTGAGGTTCAAAGGTTTGAATATGTAGCGCATGTCCCCTATTTCCCTTTGCTTTGTTATTAGGTCCATGGGATAGGGAAGGCCATAGCCATCATAATTTTCACTCTATCTTTCTTGGCATCACTCAAATGTTATTATAGCTTCCTTCCACTCCTAATTGGTGAGTTTGAGATTTTGTGCCTTCAAGTTTCCCAAAAATGGAGGTAGAAAAAAACTACCAGTGTATAGGTTGAAAGCATGGAATAAGAAAATAAAGGTTAAAGTACCCAGATGTCTATGAGAAACAAATTACATGATTTATACGTAGGGGAAATTTTGGATCTTTGAACACATGTTTTTTCCTATCAAACCGCATAATTCAATTGGTCTAAAGGATGTTTTTACCCTCACATATTTAGTCAGTTGTAACATGAATCTAAGGTTCATCGATCCTTTCACATCGTATCCAATTCAATTGTATTTTATTCAAATGGCCGTCACACATATAGTTTACTAAATTCTAATAGGCTAACATTATAAAATCCTTAACTAATTTTTTACTAATAAAAAATGCAAAAATACTTATTGGATAGTTTTTTTATGAGGAAGACAAATTTTAGGTTATTAACTTGAATTTGATAAAGTAAGACCTTTTTTCCTAATGAGCTATGCTTAGGGTTCAGATGCTAAATAAGATTATAATTAATTTAAAGCTTGTTATTTTAGGAAGCATAAGAGTTGACTCAAGATCATACAAATAAGGTTAGGATCTAATTTTCTCTAGGTAAGTAGGTCATGTTGTTGTATAGAATTATTCATCATTTTTTGTATGTTATGTATAAAGTAGAAATTATCATTGCTAGTTCAATGTTCTAAATCGTGATGATCACTATATCTTAGGTCTTATGCTTACCATGATCATAATGATTAGAGATTATGATTAATGGTTAGTGAATTTAAAGTTAAAGTTTCAAGAGGGAGAAATCTAATCATGTTAGAGATTCAACTTCAACATTATAGTCATGTTCATATCAATGTTGAGGTTAAGATAATCAATATTGAGTCAATTTTTATATGCTTCTCGAATCATGGACCTCAAGAGTTAATCAAGGGCCTTTCTAGCATCAACGAATTCCTAGCAATCATGTGCTCTTAAGTAGGTGTCATAAAGAGATGCATATATTTACTACTCAATTCTTCATGTTATTAAATGATTCAAGAACATATACATTTAATTCATATCAAGTATATATGTATTTTCTCTTTTAAAAAGTGCAAGTACCCTTAACTTAGGTTGTTGCGTTCCTTTTCATGGTTGGGGATGTGATGACCCTAGGTATTTGATCAAATAAGGATTAATGAAGAGAAATATGAGAATTAGAAGACCTCCTTCAAGTGAAACCTGGTTGGGTTCCATCTAACTAAGATTACCTATTATTTATAATGTTCTCTTATATGCTATATTTATGTTTAGATGTCAGATCTTAGAGTTAGTGAAGAAGTCAAGTTGTAGTTTTCTTATTCATTGAACAATATTGATTTTTTTAAGATCATGTATGGTAATTTATTATTTATTTGCAATGAGTATCAGGTTGTGACATCCCTCTTAAATATTATGCTTCCACTTATTTATTGTATGTATGCTTATAATGGGCTGTACATGGTTCTTCAACTGCATGACTTAATTTTCTTCACATACATTTGTTGGACACATTTTGTTTCTAGTCTAACTTTCTACCCCTATCTTTTTAATATGAAAAAAGGGAAGAAGGCTAGTTTAAATGTTATGAAATCTAACCTTGTAGGAGAATAACATCAAATTAGGGGTGTTATATGAACCCAATTAGCATAAATTAAGGGGGAGCATATGAACTCAATTCTTTAAAACCCCCAGGTCTCTCCATATATATGATTTTATTTGAAGGCTTTCACTACAATTAGGGAATAATTTGCCATCTCTAAATAAGGGGAGAACATTGACTCAAGGGTCCAAATTTCTTAATCCCATGTTTTGAGGATGAACAAACCCACCCACTTATTTGTGTCTAATGTTGCTAGTTGAGTGATCTTATCCAAATGCCTAAACTTGCAAATCCTTATTTGTAGAAATAAAGTCATACATGCAGAAAGACTAAGATTCAAATATAGATAGTTCTTTTCCTTAGTGAATTTTAAAATTATATATATGACTGCATGACTTGTAATTAATCCCCAAATTAATAGAATTAATTATTATATCAAATTAATATTGTTCTTAGAATAATTAAGATTCTCCAAATATGCTCTTTCGTTGGTCAAGATTTCTTGGATAAAACTTGGTCGATGAGCATGATGGTTGGACAATAGATGTTATCATTCAAATTCTTAACTAAAAAGAATCTCAGACCACGTGCAAAAGGCATGTTTCCAGTTGAGTTCATCAATCAAGATTTCTAGGGAAAAAACTTAAATGTCTAGCCTAACTAGTCTTGTCTTTTAGTGGCATTGGCTGAGATTTGGCATTTGAAACTCGGATAGCGACAATATAGTTGTAAAGTATATATTCATTAGATGGTGTATATAATAGATTATATATATGTTGGAAACCCCCAATAACAGCTAGAATTCATCCTAAGTGATTCTAATGGTTTGAAAGGATCCAAAAATATAAATAGGACCCCTTTAACTTCATCCCATGGTTAGACATGCACCTAAAAGGCCCCTATATAATAGTTGTGAGATATTTGCCTCAAAGGGACCCTATTCAGTATCATGATCTTAATCACATACTACTTCCATTAAAGTGAATAGGAAAATTTTAATACAACTATCGTAATCATGTATATCTTGGAATACACTTATGCACCTTTGAATTGTGTGATTCCCTCTACTAGAAATGATAATAAGAATTGAAGGTTGACCCTGGAAAAGGAAGGCTCTCCTTGACAAATAAAAAGCCTCTTGAATAAGCTGAGTTAGAAGGTTGTGGTCCTAGATCAAGGAAAGGTATCCCTTGGTGGACAAAGCTTCTCCTTGGTAAAGGTGAAGTCAAATATTGGAGATCCTTGTCCAGAGTGGGTATGTCCTTGTTAAGGCTGAAGACTCTTGGTCAAAGTTAGGTAAGCCCTTTAGTAGACAAGAGATACTTAATTATGATAGGTAAGTACCTTGTAATATTGTTGGGTCCCTTGCCCAGTAAAAGGAAGCTAGTTTTACCATTGATCTTGGAAAAGGTGGTCTCATTGTGAAACTCTTATAATGTAATATAAGGAGTGACTCAAGTTTGAACCCTCATGATTGACCTCTGTGTTGTGGAGCTACACCCTTTGAGAGAAACCACTATAAATATGACTTTCACTTTTAGATTGTTTAATATCTCTCTTCCTTGCTTTTCATACTTGAATACTTATCTTGGGTTGGATTTTGATGGTCTAACATGTTTTGATTAAGTGGTTTTAGCAAAATTAAAAACCTACTTTTTGATCCCCTCTAGATCCAACGAACTTTTTTTTTCAGATTAAAACTTGAATATAGAAGTTCCTACTTTCAAACCCAATAAAACTGAAAAAACATTTATATAACTTTTGCATTTTGAGGTTCATTGACTTTAAAGGTAGAAACTAGTATTTCCATATTTAGTATTAAAATAACAATTATGGATTTTGTTCCAACAAGTCTAACAAAAATTCATTTTATGTCAAACTAGAATCTATATTTTAGACTGACCCAAAAAGTCTCAAAACTTCATTGCAAGAAAGATGGACCTGAATGTGACCCCTACATGAAACTGTAGCCCATATTTTGAATATATATATATATATATAGACATACATACATACATATATATATACATATGTATATATATATATATATATATATATATATATATATATATATATATATATATATATATATATATATATATATATATATATATATATATATATATATATATATATATATATATCGGAACAAAGGATGGGGAAACTCAATCGTCTACCAAAAACGGATGCATCAAAAGTGAAGAGAAAGCAAGAAAGTAGACCAGTCTGCGTCTCTTTCTTTATATGAATATATATATATATATATATATATATATATATATATATATATATATATATATATATATATATGACATTTTGTAGGAAGGAAGAAGTGCATGTTTCATTCCTAGGTGAAGATATCTCTTGAACCATGTCACACACTGATTTGGCATGTGTGTTAAAGACTTACAATTGCATGTTAGGCTTGCCTTAATGATCTAGTGCAACACATCAGGACATGAGAGTTCCCCTTTTTTGAAGTGAGTCCTTGAGGTGGATATACACTAGAGAGGTTCCCTCATTTATGTAACAATAACTATTTTATCACAATTTTTTATTAAAATCATAAAGCATCACATCTAATGGAGATAATGATATAGTAACTAAAATATAGGAGAATATAAGATATTAGAGAACATGCTGGAAAAAAACAAACTTGCAAAGTTTTTCATCACAGTAGATGATGGGGAAATAATTGGAAGGGGCCTGACTAGAATTTGTAAAAGGTGGGATCATGAATATTTAGATATGTGAGTGGGTATTTTGAATTAAACTCTTGTCTTTATACCAAAGGATAGGAATTTTGGAAAATCACTCAACTATAGTGTAACTAGAGAGAAATAAAGAGAGGGATGAGAAACATATTAGACATGTGTTACACGTCAAGCATGTTAAAATTAATTTAGTCCATATAGAATGATGTGTTTTTTATTTTACTAGATGTATATTTTTGTGAGTTCTATTTATTTTACATTGTGTTATCTAATATTTTTGTGTCGAATCTATTTTTATTATGGTAGTCATATTTTGTTTAATAGCGTTTAAATTGATGTTTGTGATAATATTTATATTTAAGTAGTTTCTGTAGTTAATATGTATTTTAGTCTTCTAAAAAAGTCATTATTTTAATGTTTTATTTAGTCTTTATGTGTTTTTACTCAATTATTTTTATCTCACATCATATCTTATGGTTTCTATATTTCTTTATTACTTCCCTTCTCTCTCACTCTTTGCTTATTTTCTCTCATATTTTATCTCTCTTATGCCTTACTTCCCTTCTCTCTTATTTTCTCTCTCTAAAAAAACAAGGAAGTCATTTTTTCTCACCCACTATTCTCTCTCCATGGGATAGGTATACCCCTATATCCCTTTGTCTTCTTACTCTCTCCCCCTTTATCTTCCCTTTCAACTCACTCTCCTATTTGTATACTGAACCCTACCCCCTATTTCATTCTACACATCTAATCCCATATTCACTACACAATATGTTTTAAGAGGAGATCTATATATCAATGTTCTTTTGGAAAATTTTCAAATTAGACCACACATTGGGATTAGTTTAGATTAGGCCACACCAGAGTTTATATTTTCTGGTCTCACTATACCAAACATTGAATCGGACATCAACCTATATGGTGTCCATGACACTTTGTTGACCATAGACATAATCCAGAACATGACGACTTTCCTTGTTGGATTAATATTGACATGGTATCACTTAAATGGACCCTTTTAATCAGAGGTCATGCTTGATAAATCGATGCATTCAAGGACATTCAGTTAGATATTTTGTCTAAAATATGACATGTATTGTTTTAAAACAATCCTATGAAATATATCCTTCTCCTTTCCCTTACTCATTTCATTTCCAAAAATTGTTGGATTTTTAACTTTTGGAAATTTGAACTAGGTCTCTTTCACCCACTTTTAATGTTAGTAGCCATCATGTTTCCTTCATCTACCATCTTAAGTACTATATCCTTCATCCCTAGCATTATTATTTTCTTTAGCACCATCATTAGATTTGGTAACATCATTGTTGCAACTTCCATCATCACTAGTGTCATCATGGTTAGATTGATGGTTAAAGCTTCTCTAAATAAGTTGTCCTCATATATCTTTGCATTGTCATCTTTGATGTTTTCATTATCATTGGTGTCATCTTTGTCATTACAACTACCGGTCAAAGTTTCTTTGCATTTGTTATCATCACAATAGTTGTTTTTTCCAAACGATATTGGTGTTTCTGTGATGTCTGAGAGCTATGGCTTCTAGTAAGATTTTGGTTGTGTAGTTGTAAAATTATGAGGGATTTTCTTTCTGTTGTCCTTCACATGTATCTTAATTTTGTATGCATTGTTGGAAGACTAATTGAGGTTGACGAGAACAACTATGTAGCATACTCTAAAGGAATAATGTTTAGTAGTTATTCTATCACCCAAATTTGCATATTGTTAAGAATTTTATGTTTACATAATATGGTGTTATTAATGGCCAAATTAAACTAAATGTTGCATTTGGATAATTTTTGTGCACATTCTAAGATCACTCAGCTTTGAATTTTACACAAACACTCTTCTAGATGATTCCTTGTTTTTTTAATAATTGGTTAGTGTTGGTTATGCCTCCACATGACAACTACTTGAGGTTAATTATCTTTTATGTCAGCCTCAATCACTGTGTTTTAATTCGAGTCACCAAGCTCCAACTCTAGCCTTTCAACATGGAGTTGTCCTAACTATAATTGATTTTGGGGGTTTTTCTTCTACCTCATCCTCATATTTTATGTCAGGCCATGAAAGTTTATCATGTTTGTTGGTAGGAGGGTCGTTCCCTTTGTTATTGTCTTCTTCCTCCTTGATTTCATCATTAGCGTCAATAATAATGGTTGATAATATCTCCACTTTACAACCACCTATAATGATATAGACATGTAGAATTAACAAAATGAATGAAAATATGTATTTATGAGTTATATATGTATTTTTTATTTTACATCTGAGGAGTTAGAAAAAAGGATTAGAGTTTGACAAGTGTCAGAAGGTCCTCCCTAAAAATCATATGAAAGTGTTTTAGGTTTAGCTAGTTCTTTATTGTACAAGAGTTCCCATAATTGTTTTATCCTTTCCATAACGAGAAGCAACATGTAATTAGCCCTCTTCATCACTGACACTCTCTTTTAGGGTCAGACAATGAAGAAGCATAAAAGGATGTGTGGGGAAAATTGAATAGATTTTAGGTAAATAAGTAATGTTGCATAATTATATGATAGTGTTGTAGAAATCAATTAGATTTATACAACAAAAATAAAACATGTGAGAAGAAAATCAACTAGATTTTAGGTAAACAAATTCTGTCACATAAGTGTGTGAAAGTAATTACAAATAAGGAAAATAAAGAAATGATAAGAAGGGTTATATTGTGTGCTTGACACTTGTTGATAGTTCATGCTATATGATCCATAGTCTCATTTAAGTTAAAGAATAGTTGTTGCTAACTTCTTAATAGCTTGAGTGCAGTAGTGATCATTTCCTCCTATGATCCAAAACCTCTTTTGTGGTGCATGTGAGATAAAAACAAGGTAAAAGGAGGAATGATGAAGGCATTACCCAGATCTGGTAAGGAAGAAGGGATGAACAAGAGGAATAAGGAAAGCATGATGAAGTAAGAAGGAAGGAAAAAAAGAGAGACAAAGATAGAGGTAGAGAGGGAGAAGAAAAAGTGTTGATGGTGGAAAAATGAAATGAAAAGATGAAGGGGAAAGGTATCTAAAATGAGGAAGAATAAAAGGTGGAATGAAAGATGCAACTAGCCATACCTAGAGGTTATGAAATAAATGAGGATGGAATAGGAATAGGAAGAGTAAAGGGTTGGAGATTAGGTACCTCATTATCATAATTGTGAGAAAGTTATTTCCTATTGCCCATCCAGACTTGTCACAATTGGAGCAAATTCTAGAAACAAATCATTTTACTCCATATTTAGAATGTCATATTTATAACAAAATATTTTTATTAAATTACATAAAACAAGGGATGCATGCTTGTCTCTCATAACATCCAATCAAATAGAGGTAAATTAGAAGAAAAGGAGACCCTCTTTATATTTTTACTACAATTTTATGGCATTTAGCAAAATGACTGGCATTCTTGATGATCTAATATGGTGAGGTGGTTCACCTTTAGATTTTTTGGGTGTAAAAACTACATTTTGTCAATGTTGCTCACCATTGCATTCAATACAAAATACAACAAATAGTTAGATCTTTCCTCTCTGGTATTTGGTAACTATGATTACAAGATGATCACTCCTATCTAAAGGATTTAAGTACTGCTTAAGAAATTGTCATCTCTTTGCCAAACAATTTTTTTTCTCTCTTTGAGTGTCTTATATGAGACATGATTAGAATTCACTCATCGTATGTATGTTATAGAATTGATATAGTTACTAAGATGAAATTCCAAATATAGAGTAATTTTCTCTATCACTAGCATTTTCTTTAGTATAGAGAGGTCTAGACAAGAGGAGAATAATAGTTTTCTCATGTTGATGCCAAAAAGTAGGTATTTCTTTATCATGAAATTGTTCTTACCCCAATCTCAATCCAACTCCCTAGAAATTGGTAGAGGAATTGAAGCACCCGTACCTAGGTGTCCCGAAGGAAATAACACACCAGAATATACAATAAGAAAATAATAATCTCATTTCATTTATTTGAAACACAATGTTTATAGGAGTGGCCCAAAGGAAACATTATATGAGAGGAACATATACCTAAAAATAAAATATAGATCCTACATTCCAAGAGGTTTACTATATCTCATGAAGTTCTCATCTTTGAAGATTGATCCAAGTTTCTCAAGTCAATTCATATCAGCAGAAGCAGATTTGGGAAACTAGTCATCATACACCTAATAAAATTCAAGAAAATCGAACACAACTAATGCAAATGCATTCATACAATTTTAAAATTGACATGAAACTTGTAGTGATAAGAATAAAGTGCTTGATAAAAGGTAATATAAACGAACGTACAAAACAAAACATTAAGAAAACTTCAATTGTTCAAAACCAATCATCTTTTATTTATGAAATCCATTATGCTCGAGAGGACATCACCACTAGGGGCTAATGTCAGGGTCAACATTCAGCATGTTGGGTCCAAATGAGTCAAGACAACTTGAGGAATACCTTGGAAACCCTTCAAAGGTGTGTCCTTACCCTAACAAAATGGGTAGGTGCACCGACACTTACGCCCTCACATGAAGGAAGGTGCAACAAGGTAAGTTGAGAATTGCACCTTTACAGTAAGGTATAGGTAGGTGTCAAAAACTAAACAAAGGCTTTCACCCTTACCCCAATTTACAAAAAGGTGTAATAATGTATTCTGAAGTTCGTATAATGCATTTATACTTCATGTTTTGAGTTTTGTCAAAATAGATATAAGAAAATTAGAGCATTATTTAGTAAGAACATTATAGCTTGAGCATTTAGATTAGGCCAAGCATGTTGACTCATATGTATAACACACAACAACAAAAACATAATCAAGGTCAATATGAGGATAAAGCATACCTTCTATATTAGAGTAAATTCTTGAGTAAGTCAAGTCATGATTATCAATTCCTAGCATGTAAACAAGTCATTTGTATCAAAAGTAGGAGTTTCAACATATTTGCATCATAGGGACCAAAATAGACTTTTTGAGACTAATACGTGAACTTTAGGTGTGGTATATATCCATGATAAACATTTCATGTTTTTGATAATATTAGGACTAGTATTAATATCCACACTTAGTTCATAGTAGGACTAATCCCTATATAATAATCATTTTGGTCAACTAGTCAACTCTACATCAAATTAAGATACAAATTCCACAAAAGATTCTAAAAGTATTAGATTTCAAGGTTTGATCACTAATAGAGCCCATTATCACAAGATTTCATTGAGTTAACAATAATCTTGGTTCATTGATTTTCATGAGTACAAGTGTCGATAGTGATAATCGAGAGTTTTAGATGTCAAAATTACTTGATATAGGTTGAAAATATCTAAATATACTAAAAGGGGTAGATCTAGTGACTTGAATTCATAATAATCAAAGTTGGCTCATTCAACATTGTCAAGTAACATGATTTTCTCAATATGCCAACAATATTGAATATCAACTTTTCAAATGGGGATGGATGATTTTATCAGGTCATATGTGTTGGAACATCAACAAACCCTTAATCTTTATCATGTTTTAATTTTGGGCATCAAAGTTTGAGATGATGATTCCTAATATGGATATTATATTGAATCAAATACATCTCATGATAACAAGGTCCAATTTAGTCAAAGATTCAACTTGGTTTCAATATCACTGATAAATATCATTATATAAGAATTTTTAGAACAAGGATCAAAATTATATGTCAACAACACTTGGGGTCAAAACTGGCTATAGATTTGTCTATTTTCGACAAATGATGTAAGAGTTGAATAATGCAAGATTTAGAGAAGGAGAGAGAGAGACAACCCTACAGAAAAAGAGCAGCCTTCTACAATAGTCGTGACTCCAAGGTATCTGAGTATTTGAGAAAAACTGCCAAGGATTGTGGGAGATCAATTGAAGATGTAAGCTGCATTTTAGGGGGGGGGACATGCCCAAAGGAAGTCTTTATATAGGTTTAGATCTAGAGTTAGGGTATCCTTGGGGCCAAGAAATCCCCATGACAGCAACCACGGGAGGTGGTTCAATAAAATTCTTGAAAGGTGGCAACTAGAAGAGTAAAATACATAGATAATGGACGAAACTGAAATGGGGGAAGAATGATCCAAAAATTATATAAAATAGAGCAAAAATGACCAATATCTGAGTGCCCCCTGCTTGGGAAGTAGGATAAACCCCAACCACATGTGGCAGTGAAGAGCCTATTCCTAGGTGGCCTGAAGGATATAACACACTGGCATATACAATAAGAAAATATGTTCTAATTTTATTAATTTACACCATAATGTTACAAGAGGGGTCCCAAGGCAACATGATATTAAGTGTACATAAAATTGAAACTAAAATCTAGATTCTAAATCCCAAGAGCTTTACTATATCCCATGAAGTTCATGTTTTTTAAACTTGATTAGAGTTTCTTGAGTCATTTCATATTACTAGAAGAAGATTTGGGCAATTAGTCATCATTAACCTAAATTCAAGAAAATCGACCATAATCAATGCAAATATTGGTACACTTTAAAATCAAAATAAAACTAAAATAATAAGAATATAATGCACAGAAAAAGGAAATATAAACCACAAAAACAAATCAAACTTCACAAAAACTCTAGTTGTTCAAAACCAATCATCTTTTATTTACTAATTCCATTATACTTGATAGGACATCACCACTAACGCCAATGCCAAGGTAAACATCATATAAGATGAGTCCAAGTGAGTCATGACTAGTTGAGGAATACTAAGGTACCCTCCAAATTGTGTCCTTACCCTAAAAATATAGGCAAGTGCACTGAAGCTTGAGCCCTTACCCAAATGTTGGTGCATCAAGGTAAGCAAAGTGTTGTGCCCTTACCCCAATGTATAAGTGGGTGCAACAAGATAAATGAAGGCTTGAACCCTTACCCCAAGTTACATTGAGGTGTATCTAGGTAAGTTGAGGTTCATATAATGGATTTACACTTTATGTTTTGATTTTTGTCAAAAGTAGATATAAGAAATTCAAAACACTATTTAGTAAGAACACTATAACTAAAAGAAGTAGAGTAGGCCACACATATTGACTTGTATATATAATACACACAAAAATGTCATAATCAAGATCAATACGAGGATAATGCGTACCTTTCATATTAGAGTACAATCTTAAGTAAGTCAAGTCATGATTATTAAGTCATGACATTTAAATAAGTACATATGTATTAAATTGGAATTTCAACATGTTGGTGTCACATGGACCAAGATATGATTTTTAAGTCTTTTTAGTGACCTTTAAGTGTGGTATATATCCATAATCAAGATTTCATCTTCTCAAGAATATCAAGACTAGTATCAATGATCCTCACTTAGTTCATAATATGACTAATACCTATATAATAATCAATATCATCAAGTGGTCAATTCTAGACCATATTAAGATACAAATACCACAAAATATTTCAAAAGTATTAGACTTCGATGTTTGATCATTAATAGATGATGCCTCACCAAGAAAATCCTCTATCTTGATTGATCTTCTTGGAGATGAGTACATTCGGACACGCATCCCCAACCACACACAAAGGGATACCTATGTTAGAGTAAGTGGCATTAGATTTCTAGTAAGATAAACTTAAGTATTCTATAACTAAAATTTGCACTAATATTTAAAATTTGTAAACTTATACTGAATTGATGTGTCTTTTATTTATATATTTTAATGATTTGTGGCCACCATTATATGATAAGTCTTCCACTATTGACACTGAAGTGTCCTTTATGGTGCAACACACCCTCTGTTGACACTACATGCTCTATGTTGACACTGAAATGTCCTCTATGGTATAATACACCCTTTGTTGGAACAATGTGCCCTCTCTGACAACTGTAGTGTCTAGTGTAGTACGCACTCAAAATCATCACAAGACTCTCTGGTAAGGACTTATCATGTAATGTATTAATATTTTTGTGTCATTTTCTCTCTCTTAACTTCTTAACTCTGAATCTTAATCGCTTATTTCTAAATATTAATCTCTTATCTCTAAATCTATTCTCAATTACTTATCTCTGGATCTTAATATCTATTCTATGAATTTGTTATTAATCTCTTATCTATGAATCTTAAATTATTATCTCTGACTATGTACATTTGTTTTTTAATTCTAAATTAAATTGAACTCTAAAATCTAAACTATGAATCCAGATATGTATCTACATTACTAAATAACTGAGATTGGATCTGAGAATCTTATTTGGTATGTGGATCTAACTTATAAGTCCTCACAATGAGTAATAAAAAACTACAATTTGAAATTTAAATTCTTATTATCTGAATAAATCTTAACCTAAAACTCTTATTTCATCATGACATAGTTACATTCTAATATCAGATACATGACATCTGTGTCTAAAGACTTGAGAAGAAAATTGAAGTAAATAGAGAAATTTTGAATTTCTGATAGCCCTATAAATCTCAAATACTTGAAATATGATAATATGGAAACATAATTCAAGATGAATGAAATCTAATTACTTTAAGCATGATAGGATATGAAACACAAAACTCTGACAATAACTTAATCTCTAAGTTAATTTATAGGAAGGTGTAGGTTGAATCTTATTATATATGAAATTCAATGGACATGACCCACTTACCTTGTACTGGAGAGAATAATATCTTTATCTTGGATCCCTCTGGTTAGATCTAATCCCTAGAAAGACATTTCTTGTCACTCGAACCAATCTACATAAGTTTATCATTACTTATAATTCCCACCAACTAGACTATAGTTAACAGCTAGGTTTTTTCTTAGTCCACTCTTATATACTCAAATACCCTTCTAATGTTATCTTTACCTCTTACTAACAACCTTTCCAATTTTATGGCATGCACACAAGCATACCCAACACATCCTATTATTAGCTTATTCATTTTCTACATATACAACAATACCAAAATTGAATGTACTTCATATTAATCACTCATATGGTTCATGTGTATTTCCATAAAATAAATACCCTTAGTTACTTGCCTTTCTCACGGATTCGAAAAACTTCAATATTTCAATTTTCTTCCAAAGGTTAAATATCTAAGTTAGAACTATATATCATAGTTAACCACATCTTAAATCAATTCATAAACCCAATCCCTAATATATGTGACCGACCATATAATATTGATATAATCTTTATATCAGAGGTTCTTGTTGCATCATACCTTCTTAACATTTGGTGTGATGCTTCCTTGATGTGCAATATTCACACCTATAACATCAATTTAACAAGGTATCAAAGTATTTACAAATAATCCACTTATCTAGAATCTATACAATAAAATTATCTTATCGGGATATTATAAGATATATGATCTATTTCAATATGTTCTTCGTATCCCATCCATTCTAGCGAGACCTTAAACACACTTTTATGACATTCAAGATGATTTTTATGGTTTTCTTAAGAATCATATAATTGAAAATGTTTTTCTAACTATATATTGTCTTGTTGGACATTTTGGCTTCGGTCCACCTGCTCCCAGCCAACCAATAGCCCATGCAAGCCAACAAAGACTGACCTACGTGTGGTGTCTCCTCACGACACACACACCTGAAAGGGGATATGTGAATTCCTTGTTCCACACCCAAAACATGGCACCACGATCAAGATTCTTTGGTGAGCTCCATCATCGATGCTTAGGCCATGCGACATGTGCCCAGGCCCCCAACAACTTTGGTCGTGCCCCAAGAACCAAGGTGAAACCATCTCCATGATCAGTTGGGTTCCTAGCAAAGGTCCAACCCTTCAAACTTGATGTCTGCCACTACAGGGTCATATTCCTCAATTCTCTTCTCTCTCTCTCTCTGCACAAAGTTCTCTGAAACCCAACGTTCTAGTTCGGCCAGTCTAGTACTTTGTAGATCAGAGCCTTTTATAACCACGAGACTATAGATCTTGCAAGGAGAACTCTTCTCTCCCATAGACTCTATTGAGTCTCAATTCCGACACCGTTTCTACAGTCCAAGTAGGACTGAGGTGCTACTTTTTTATTTTATTTTTTGCATAAAAGTTTGTTTTTTATAAATAATTCTATAGACTGCATTATGACTTGATTTAAACCAAAAATTTTGAAATTAACACTACATTTCCATTATCTTTCTTTGTACAATATTCCATGTCAAAATTTATAAGATACACACTCCATACCTATCTTTAAGTAAAAACTAGATATATACTAAACTAATTACCTAGGTCACTAGATAATTTAGAATCATCCAAAATTTCACCCATAATCTTACATTTCAATTCTCCATCTACTAAAAATATCTTGAGTATTTATGATGAGCACAAAATACTAAAATCCCAAACTTGTACTCCAAGGACCCATATGTATGATTGACACAAATGGGCTTGAAATAGTTTCTAAGAGACTTTGCCCATTCCTTGGTCTTCTAAAGGGTCTATGTGATTGATCCTACTCTTGATTACAAAAATCAAAGTATGAACTGCCATAATTCCTAGATCGAATATTCCTATGATGCATTTGATCATTATCACTTTACTTTATATGAAGGTTTAAACTAAATATGCAGCTTAAATAATTAACTAGAATCATCATATTTCCTTTGTTATTCCACATTGGTTGTCACCTCATATCATCAAATCAAATATCGGGTTTATGAACTTCAAGAATTTTACCAACACAATCTCAATTGCACATAAGACACACTCAACATGTTTTTCCTTTAAATCCAACAATCCAAGAAATTGGATGGAACCTTGTTAGTAACCATAAATCTATCATATATTGAATTCATTAATAACTTAATAACATACCTACTAGGTTCAAAATGTTAGGGGTGTGACAATATTACCCACCTTTTTGAAATTTCATCCTTGAAATTTGGATAAACTACCCACCTTAGGTCTCATATACCTTACAAAAACTAACTCTTGACAATTGTCATAAAGTCTCATAGGCACCTCAAAGTATGACCTTCTTGTGCATAAATAACTATGTATACCAACCTTATCAAACTAGCATGTACAACTGACATGGAAATCTATAGGAAAATCTTAGGCATAAACAATTACTCCTTCTTTACTCTTAATTCTTTCTTTTTATGTATCTTTATATAGAGACATGTACTCTGGTACTTGGGTCTGATGACCTACACGTAGGTGTCTGAGTCATGTCTGTTGAGTTGATCTGCACTAAGGCATGAGTCTAGCTCTATAATCTCATTTCATCTAATTAAATCTGACCTTATATGAATCTTAATGCATTCAACACTTAATATCTTATCATGTATTTAATTCTTAGGTTTTAAGCATTCTAAGAAATCTTATTAAGATGTCCCTACTTGATATCTTAGGCATAGTAAGAGAATAGACATGAAAGTAAAAAAAATTACTTACATGTTTTATCTTAATATCTTAGAATATTGGATCAGATAAACCATGAAAGTCTTATTTAAGAATCATCTAGAGATTGATAAACACTTATGATGAAATCTTAAAGCATAACTATTAATGAACTTACATTATAAATCATGATCATCTTAAGAAAAAATTATAACATATCTTTACTTTGAAACTAAATCACCAATACCTTAATCTTCATTAATTAATATTAACTACAATACTCTGGTTGAGATCATAATATCAAGTAAATTATGGACATGTTGTTGAGTGGTATGAAACATTTAGACATATTATATTAAGTGTAACAATAACTGGATACCCATGGGCTTGGGCCACATACTTTGGTTTGTGAAATCCACACAAAAGTCATTCATATTCTCTTCTCATCTAATCATATACTACACTTATTAGGTTAAAATGACGGTTGCTCCTCTTGTCATGGTGTTGTTAGATAGATAATACTATGGTATCTGTAGTCATTATCTTACCATATAACTGTTATTTTCCCAAGAAATATCCAAAGAAACATTAATCGGTTATGCTCTATCTTATATCAACATCAAGTCGAACTCCATATTATTATGATCATAGACCAATGATCCATACTAAAGCATCCTAATGTATAACCTGAAAGACTTATAGTCACCTCTAGAAATCATCACATCTTACACTTAAACTCAATTTATAACATGAATTCTATTACCCTTAAGTATTTTAATTATTAACCATCATGATTCATCTTGTGAGTGCAATTCCTCTTTGGGATGAAAGTCCTAAGGACATCAAGAGTGCTATAATTCCATCAAATATAGTAGGAAAAGATCTCATCTCCCTCCAATCATTAATTCACTCTAAATCCAAGTT
This sequence comes from Alisma plantago-aquatica, assembly GCA_963693085.1. Taxonomy (NCBI): domain Eukaryota; kingdom Viridiplantae; phylum Streptophyta; class Magnoliopsida; order Alismatales; family Alismataceae; genus Alisma; species Alisma plantago-aquatica. The sequence continues at coordinate 852,904,272 of OY856410.1, forward strand.
ACTCATCTATTTCAAAATATCTACCTTTAATATGCATTCTAGGGTCCTAATAGGTATGCAATTAGGTTCAGGTAACATCTATGTCAAACTTTTTGTGTCAACTTTTTTTTGTCACCTCCCGAAGCATGTTGGCCAATCATACATCTAAAAGTTCCATGTCTTATCATATCCATCTCATCTGACAGTACACATGTCTCATATCATATGCACTAGAAAGAATGGTACAAGAATAATAAATTTAGATTTATGCATATAAGATTCCCTCTACAAAACCTTATAAGCTCGTGTCCCATTCCACAAACATGTGGGAAAAATAGAGAGCATGATATACACAAATCTAAAGTTGACATAAAATGTCCAAAGCAATTAGACACTAAGCCTAATACATATCTCAAATTTTGTTGCCTAACTAAACCTCTAACCTTGATTCTACTATCTTTCACTGATTTCTTCTATAAATAGGATTACTAACTATCTTTCTAAATCTTTATAGTCTCACTTGGTTTCTAATGGGAAATATAATCTAAGAATATGAAAATTTATCTTGATGATCATTTACATTATTTCTCTCATACCATATTGTAACACCCCAATTTTCATATCAAATGAGACGAAGCAAAACATTTTTTTATTCTTGAGAGTGTCACAAACATGTTATGTAGTACAATAAGGATAGAAAAGAACCATTACAAACTATGTAAAAATGCATTCTCATAAATTCTTAGGAGAGAAACTTACTAACATCAAACTTGATAATACAATCTACATGCATGATACTAAAACTTGTACTATGTCTTAATATCTCGGATCATGTAGATGGCACCCCACCAAGAAAATCCTCTATCTTGATTGATCTTCTTGAACATTAATACCTGTAGACATCTCATTCCCAACCACACACAAAGAGAGACCTATGTTAGAGTAAGTGGCATTGAATTTATAATAAGATAAACATAAGTATGCTATAACTAAAATCAAAACTAGTATCTGAAAGTTGTAAACCTATACTGAATTGATTCGTCTTTCATTTACATATTTTATCTGATTTGTGGCCACCATTATATGATAAGTCCTCCTCTATTGACTCTAAAGTGTACTCTATGGTGCAACACATCCTTTGTTGGCACTATGTGCCCTCTATTGACACCAAAATGTCCTTTATGGTAAAACACACCCTCTGTTGGCACACTGTGCCCTCTATGACACCAATAGTGTTTGGTGCAGTGTACCCTCTAAATTGTCATGAGACTCTCAGGGGAGGACTTATCATATAATGTATTAATGTTTTGGTGTGATTTTCTATCTCTATTCTTAATTTCTTATCTCTGAATATGTTCTCAATTACTTATCTATGAATTTTAATCTATATTCTCTAAACTTGTTCTTAATCTCTAATCTTTGAATCTTAAACTACCATATCTAGCTATGTATCTTTGTTCGTTAATTCTAAATTTGAATCTAACTCTAAAATTTAAACCCTAAATCTATGTATCTATATTTCTAATAATTGAGATTGGATCTGAGACTCTTATTAGGATGTTGATATACATTATGACTCCTCACTATGAGTAATCAACAACTAAAATCGGAAATCTAAGTTCTTATTACATCAATAAATCTTAATTTAAAACTCTTATTTAATCATTATTTAGTTATATTCTGATATCAGATATATGACATATGTGTCTAAAGGCTTGAGAAGAAAATTGAAGTAAATAGAGAAATTGTGAATGTCTGATAGCCATATATATCTCAAACACCTAAAATGTGATAATATGGAAACATTATTCAAGCTGAATGAAATCTGATTACTCTAAGCATGACAGGATATGAAACACAAAACTCTGGTAGTAACTTAATCTCTAAGTTACTTTGTAGGAAGGTGTAGGCTTAATCATAATATATATGAAATTTAGTGGACATGGCCCACTTATCTTGTGTTGGAGAGAATACAATCTTTATCTTGGATCCCTCTAGTTGGGTATAAACCCTGGAAAGACATTTCCTATCATTGCAAGCCATTTACATCAGTTTATCATTACTCATAATTCCCAAAAACTAGACTATAGTTAACTGTTAGGGTTTTTCTTAGTCCATTCTTATATACTCAAATATCCTTCTAATCTTATTTGTACCTCATAGTAACAACATTTCCAATTTTATGTCATGCATGCATGCATGCTTAATATGTCCTATTATTAGCTTCTTCTTTTTCTACATATACAACAATAACAAAATGTACTTCAAATTAATCACTCATATGGTTCATTTGGATTTCCATAAAATAAACACACTTAGTGACTTGCCTTACTCAAGAATTTGAACAACTTCAATATTCCAATTCTCTTCAAAAAAGGTAATCATCCAATTTAGAACTATATATCATAGCTAACCTCATCTTAAATTAATTCATATACCCAATATCTAATATATATGACCAAACAAATAATATTGATATAATATTTATATCAAAGGTTCTTGTTGCATCATACCTTCTTAATATTTGGTGTGACGCTTACTTGAAGTGCAATATTCACACCTATAACATCAACTTAATAAGATACCAAAGTATTTACACATAATCCACTTATCTAATTTATCTACATAAAATTATCTTATCGAGATGTTACCAAGATATAAGATCTCTTTCAAGATGTTCTTCATATCCCATCCTTTCCAAAAAAGTCCTTAAACACACTGTTCTGACATTCATAATGATTTTTATGATTTTTCTAAGAATCAAATGATTGAAAATGTTTGTCTAACCTTATATTATCTTCTTGGACATCTGTGCTTTGGTCCACCTGCTCACACCCCAGACAACAACCCACACAAGCCAACAAAGATCGACATACATCTGGTGTCTCCTCGTGGCACACACACGCGAAACGGGATGTGCAAATCCCCTGTTCCATGCCCAAAATAGGACACCACCAATCAAGATTCTTAGGAGAGCTCCATCATTGATGCTCATGCCATGCCTAGGCCCCCATCGACTTCATCCATGTCCCAGCAACCAAGGAGGCACCATCTCCATGACTAGTTGGGTTCCTAGCAAAGGTCCAACCCTTTGGCCTTGCTGTCTGCCACTATAGGGTCATCTTCCTTGATTCTCTTCTCTCTCTCTCTCTCTCTTTGCATGAAGTGACTTTGAAAACCCTAGTTTTTGGTTCGGCCGGCCTAGGTTTACTAGATAATTTAGAATCATCCAAAAATTCACCCATAATCTTAAAAAATAAATAAATACTAAACTAATTACCTAGGTCACTAGATAATTTAGAATCATCAAAAACCTCACCCATAATCTTACATTTCAATTCTCCATCTACTAAAAATATCTTGAGTATCCATCATGAGAAAAAAATATTGAACCCCCAAACTTGTACTCTAAGGACCCATATGTAAATTATGATTGGCCCAAATGGGCTTGAAATATTTTCTAACACACCTTGTCCATTCCTTGGCCTTCCAAAGGGTCTATAAGATTGATGTTGCTCCCAATTACAAAAATCAAATTGTGAACAACCTCAATTTCTAGGTTGAATCTTCCTATGTTGTATTTGATAATTATTACTTAATATGAAGGTTTAAACTAGTTCTACGACTTAAATCATTAACTCGAGTCATCATATTTTCTTTTTTGTTCCACTTTGGTTGTCACCTCATTCATAAAATTAAATATTAGATTTCTAAAATTTGAGGATATTACCAACACAATCCCATTTGCACATAAGACACCCTCAACATCTTTTTCCTTTAAATCAAAATATCACAAAAATTAGATGGAACCTTATTGTAACCATAAATCTATCATATATTGAATTCATTCATAACTTAAACTAGGTACTTACTAGGTTCCAACAGTTAGGGGTGTGGAATAAATAATATTAGATATAAACATTACTAGATCCGGGTTGCAAGTATCCAAAGTTACTAAAAGGGGTAGATGTAGTGACTTAGATTCATAATCATCAAAGTTAGATCTTTAAACATTGTGTAAAGAGGTGAGATCACCTCCTTACTAAAATTTGAAGAAAATGCAAAACATCCATCTTTCCTCAAAGATAATAGATATTGAGGGATGCATGTATAATACTCCATGGAAATTAGCATGCACCAGATACATATAAAATGTCAATAGAAAAGGAAAGGAAAAGAAAATAAAGGATCAAGCTTTAGCAACCTAGACATCCTTCAAGCAAGTCTTGAATCTACTCTTGGTCCTATTTTCCTTGATCTTGTTCAAAACCTTGTCCAAATCTGGGTGGTTGGCCCCCCACAACCTGTAATAGGTCATCCTACACCCAAGGAGGGATGTACCAATCACTTCAAGTTCATTTAGAGCTTGAAACAAAGTATAGAACAACAAAGAAATGAAACCCCAAACAAGAACATCATCATTTAAGCATAAGAATATGAACTAACAAGCTTATAATAAGAAATAAATGTGGAGAAAGTTATATAACTTAACTCTAGGAAGAAGATAAAATCCCAATCAATAAGAAACTCGAGCAAGATGGGTTGGTAGCTTCAAGCACAAGCTCCAAACTCAAGTAAGAATCACCTTCTTCTCCAAGGATACAAACCCTAAGTAAGAGGAGCATGGAAAGAAGAGTTTTTAAGATTTAAATGGAGTTCCACCACGGAAGAAAAAGGTTATACCCTAGAGGATGGTGGAAGGAAGAAGAACAATAGGGATAATAGAGGATAAGGGGAAGAAACCTACTTGCCTTGGTCAGAAATGCCAAAAGGTGACTTTAGAAACCCTAGATGAAGTTAGATGAAACCCTAGAAGACCTTCTTCAACAAGATGGCATCTTATTCTAAGTTGGGACAGCTCCTTGGTAGCCAAACATAGACAGGACGAAGTTATAAGTATGAGGTAGGTGATATAGACAAAATATTTTAGTTGGGAGGTAAGGAAGGTGTATATAAAGCTTTATGGTTAAGGAAGAATCAAGGCATGAGGTGTCCAAGCTACTTTCCATGTGTCCATGTCTAAGGGTGCCTATGGTCATGCAAGCCTTTATGGATAAAGAAGAATCAAAGCATGAGGTTTCAAGTTACTTTACATGTGTCCATGGCTAAGGGTTCCCATGGACATGCAAGCCTTTATAGATAAGGAAGGAGTCAAGCATGAGGTGTCAATGGAGCTTTCCATGTGCCCATAGCCTGGAGCTTCTATGGCCATGCAAACAGATGTTACACATCTCCTAAAGACTTATTAGCCATAAATTATTGGCTTTATATGCCCACCACCTACCTCCAAACAAAGAAACCACCAATTGATTGATAACTCCTACAGATAAGCTCATCCATGAAGGGGAAAATCTCTAAAATGCGCTTGAAGAGAAACACCTCCAAACCAAGGTACAAACAGGCTCCCCATGGTCCAAAAAGCTTGATAATGATAAGGAAAAATATAGGGAACATAAGGAATGTGACAATTTGCAAATAAAACCTCCCAATTGGGTAAATTGCAAGAAAGTCCAAAATGTGCATAAAATTGCATAACTTGCACAAACAACATCCAAATTGGACAAAACTTGAAACATAAGCTTATATCATGATTTAAAAACACCTCCCAATGTTAGATTAAGGTTTAGAGCACTAAATTATGGTAATTAAGCTTGTTCAACACATTAAGGAAGGTTTGGGGCCTTACACTTCTAGCACAAACTTATATACCATTGTTCCACTTAAGTGGTGATTTTGCATTTTAGATACTTAAATAAGATTTCATTGAGGTATTTGTGCATAAACCCTTCCATTAGTATAATTATTGAACAAATGTTCACCAAACCACTATGCATTCCACTAACCACTATGGATTCCACTAATTCATCAACAGGGACATAAAGGAGATAAATGAGAAGAAAACTTAGGGAAAAGTGTTACATGGAGATTACATTCAGAATTTAGTATGTTACAACACCCCATCCCTTAAAATGAATTTACATCCCCAAAATATCAAAACAAAAATAGAAGGATGAGTACGCAACATCTCATCTCTCAAATACCAAGTGGTTTCTTCCAAACCATGATATTTCCACAAAACTTTCACCAACTCAATCTCCTTGTTCTTCAACTACTTTACTCTAGAGCCTAGGATCTTCACATGTAGCTCGTCATATGTCAGATTCTTATGAATCTCCAAAGGCTCAATATTAAGCATATTAGAAGGGTCCTTCATATAGTTCTTCAACACAGAGTCATGGAACACATTATGAATTTTATCATAGACAAGAGGAAGAGGTAAGTGGTATGAACAATCTCCAACCTTAGCCAAGATATCAAATGGGCCAACATAGTAGGGACTTAGTTTTCCATTAACATTAGATCTAGAAATATAGTGTTTAGACTTGATCTTCAAGAACATATAGTCACCTACTAAGAATATAACATCAAGTCTCTTCTTGTCAGCATAAATCTGCACTATCCTTTCTGATTGACCATCAGTTTGTGGATGATACAATGTACTAAATTGTAGTTCAGTCCCCATATTCTACTAGAAGCTTCGTTGTAGGTCCTTGTACATTTTATTTATGCCAGGATGAATCATGTACTTAAACCCATGAGCTTCACTCAGAACGTTCTGCCTTAGATTAACAACATATTGAATCCACAACCTATATTGGAAGCAGACAACACCATCCACTCCAAATGAGAAGTCAGATTGTGGTTTCTATATTAAGGCCTTCATCTCCTCAGGCACAAATCTCTCCAACTGTACAACTATAGCCTCCAAGATCTAGGTCTATGTAATGGACAAACTAGCCATGTGCACACACAACTTATCTTCATCTACTAAATCAACAGGCTGAGGTTTCCAACTAGAAACATGTTCCAGATTCTTCCACACAGAACAACTCATAGAAGCACATATAAGACCCTTATTCTGACTTAGAGCATGAACAACTAAATTTGCTTTACCGGGATGATAGGTGACGGTAAAGTCATAGTCCTTAAGGTACTCCATCCACCTTCACTGTCTTAGGTCTAGATATTTCTATGTCAACAAGTACCTCAAGCTTTTCTGATTAGAGAGCACTTCAAACTTCACTCCATCGAGATAGTTTTTCCAAATATTTAGAGCATGAAAAATGGTAGCTAGATCTAAATCATGTGTATGCCAATTTGCTTCATTCGGTTTCAATTAGTGTGAAGCATATGAGATCATTCTACATTCTTGCATCAAGACATACCCTAAGCCTTGTTTGGAAGCATCAGTGTAAATGACATAGGGTATGCCTTCACAAGCAAAGAAAGAACATGTGCAGATGTTAAGAACTCCTTTACCTTATGGAAACTATCTTCACTTTTAGGCATCGATGACAACTTGACCTCCTTTTACGTCAACTTGGTCAAAGGAAAGGTTAACTCTGAGAATCTCTCGATGAATCTCCAATAGTAACCTGCTAACCAGAGAAAACTACAAATCTGTGAGGGATTCTTCATAGCTTTCTACTTGGTCACAATTTCTACCTTTGTAGGATCAACATCTATATGTTTGACATAAATCATATGACCTAGAACAATCACTTCCTTTATCCAGAACTCACATTTTGAGAATTTAGAATAAAGTTGGTTTTCTCTCAATGTGTTGAGCACAATCCACAAGTGTTCGCAATGTTGTTCTTCCATCTCAGAGTAAACCAAAACATCATAATAAACAACTCCAAAAACTGATTGAGGTAAGGGCAGAGTACTCAGTTCATCATGTCCATGAAAGCAGTAGCGACATTAGTTAAATCGAAACGCATGACCAAGAACTCATAATGCCCATAGTGAGTGCTTAATGCTGTCTTTAGTACATACTAATCCTTCACACGCATCTTGAAGTAGCCACTTCATAGGTACATATTAAAAAACATGATGGCTGACTTTAGCTAATCGAATATGTCATCAATGTGAGGCAAGGGATAACTGTTCTTCACCGTCACTTGGTTGGACATGCGGTAGTCCATGCTCATTCATGATGAACCATACTTCTTCTTCATGAACAAGACATGGGATCCTCAAGGTGAGATGTTGGGTTGGATAAAACCCATGTCAAGAAGCTCCTAAAGCTTCTTCTTAAGCTTGGAAATTTTAGTAGGGGGCAAGAGGTAAGGCAAATTCGATATCGATGAAGTCCCAAGTAGAAGCTCGATGAAAAATTTCACCTCACAAGTTGGTGGCAGTCTAGGAAACTCCTTAGGAAACACATCAAGAAATTCCTTCACCACATCTATATGATATAGAGCAGGAGGTGTGGCATCAAGAACAATAGATGCTAAGTATGCCCTACACCTTACGAGACAAGGTTTTTTTGGCTTTGATAGCAAAGATGATGAATTTCCGATTCTCTTGCTTCCTACTCTTGATACATAGCATCTCTCAATCAAGATGAAACCAACTAATTTTCTTTTCCTAAAAGAATAAGGCTGCATCACGCTTCTTCAACCAATCCATTCCTAAGATAACATCAAAGATAGACATGTCAAGTAGGATAAAGTTTGAAGGAAACATCTTTCCCAATATAGAAAGGTCCAAAGTAGGGAGTTTGGGATAAGAAGAGAAGATCCTTCCACTAGGTGTTTTTATATCTAACACATAGTCCATGTATTTGGATTCGAACTCTAACATGGAAGCAAGCTGAAAAGACATGAATGTATTCAAAGAGATAGAATTGAAAAGTTCCTTGATAGGATGCATATTGATATGTAAGGTACCTTCAATGACTTCATTGTCCTCTCAAATTCTTCAAAATTTAGATAAAACACCCTTCCATTACACCTCTCCATAGGTGATCACCGCTAGTTCTGATTGTTGTTTCGTTGAGGAGGATTCTATCATGGCTATGGGCTAGTTGTTAGGTCGAAGCTTGTCCTTGTTGACACATGGGACAAAAAGTTTGAATATGCCCAACCTATCTGAACTCATGGCAAGTAGGTGTCGTTCGAATCATCTCTTCAAGAAGGGGTGTTGTTGGTAGGGCACCGCCCAGATGGATGGTAGTGGGAGCACTAGTTTCACCTCTCACGATCATGATTTTCACCATGATTCTTCCTCTTGTTGTTGTTGTTGTACCCTAATGGTTGGAATCCAAGGTAAGATTCAATCACCAAGGCCTTGTCCACGATTTGTTGGAAGGTGAGTGGATGTTGTGGAACAAGGTTTTGACCAACCTGATAGCTCAGACCCTCTAGGAATAGGGTCGATCTTCTCTCAGCACCAAGGTCTATGACATAACATTCCAATAGCAAGAACCATTTAATGTAGTCGGAAACGCTCATGCCCCCCTACGTAAGGCTATATAACTCAGGCTCTTCCTTAAGAAAGTTGGGTAGATGTACTTATCCCCAAAGAGGCTAAGAAATTGGTCCCAAGTCATGGTGGTTGTGTCTCTAGTGTGGGCTATGCCATTGCACCACACTCGGGACGGTCCATAAGACACATAGGTTGTAAAGTGAATTTTCTGGTGAGGAGGACATGCCATGCCCTTGAAACTCTGGTCCAAGGCAAAAACCCAATCATCAGCCTTGTCAACCATGTTCAGTTCACAAGATATCCTTATGAACATCATCTAATGATTGGCTTCAAGGGAATGCACACTCAATTTCCAAGGTCAATCACTCATGTATCTTAAACCATGCAATGAAACATGACCATATTACTTATACTATAATAATGCCTTTGTTAAGGGATCACCACTATTTCTCTCTGTCTGTACCCTAATAATCTTCACATTCGCTCACTCAATGGTCTCTCATAAAGGTGGAGGCATTGAAGAGAATGCTTGGAGCACTGATGCGACCTAGATTTCTTGACTTGCACAATGAACTCATTGTTGTCACATTATAGTTCTATTGTGTCAACAATGTTAGGAACAACTCCAAATTTACCAATGAACTTCTTCATCCATACAACTTTCTTCACAACATCTGATGCAATAATATATTCTATTTTTCTTTTAGAGTCATCTAATGTTTCTTGCTTAGAATTCTTCCAATGAACAAGACCAACATTAAGGTAAAACACATAACCAAATTGTAATGAATAATCACCTTTTTCAGATTGGAAGGTTGTGTTAGTGTAACCCCTTACATTTAACTCTTTCTCACCTCCATATATCAAGTAAGCATCATTAATTCTTCTCAAGTACTTAATTATGTTCTTCACTGATGTTTAGCAACCTTGACTTAGGTCTGCCTAATATCTACTGATCATGCTTGAGGAATATGAGACATCTAGACATGTGCATAACTTTACATACATGATAGATCCAATTGTAGAAGCATATGAAATCTTACTCATGTGGTCATTTTTTGAAAAATATGTGGGATAATTTGCCTTAAGAATAATTACCCTATCAGACATTATAAGTTCCCTTTATAACAGTCTTCCATGTTGCACCATTTCAGCACTTTGTCAATGAACGTACTTTGACTTAAGACAAGAATCCATTTATATCTATCTCTACATATCTTGAAACCTGTAATATAGGTGTCTTATCCTAAGTATTTCATTGAGAGACAACTTCCCAACCACATCTTCACCTTTTGTAGAGTTCAAATATCTTTTCCCTTGATTATTATCCACATATAATATGAGGAATACTACAATGCTCCCCTAACCTTCTTGTAAACACAATGTTCATATTCATTTTTGATGAGGCTAAAATCTTTGAATGCTTCTATAAAATGAAGATTGTAGCTTCTTGATGCTAGCTTGGATCCATAGATTGACATGTGCAACTTACATACCTTTCCAGCATCCTTTGGAGATTCAAAACCCTTAGGTTGTTCCATATACACATCCTCAAGTAGATTCCCATTACAAAATATGGTTTTGACATATTTCATATAGTTCTAATAGTCATGGATTGTTGCACTAGCTATCATGATCCTAGTGGACTTGACCATGGTGATGTTGGTATGGTATGTCCAGAGAGCCAATCATATTATGATTGCGATGGCATAATTACATAAATGATTTGATTAATGATAATAAAGTAAAGCTTCCACTTCATTCTGTTTCACTCAATTATGAGATAATGGGGAAACATAATGGATGTCTAAAGAATGGCAATACTCAATGAAATATGTCTTCAAGTATGTAACTTGAACAATGAGATCATACAGATGTTAAGAGTATGCACATTCTTATTATATCCCTGGTTAGTTATTACTATGGAAGGTAGATAGATAACATTAATACATAAGACTAGAGTGTGTGTTGATTGATGATAGAATCTCATTAGTCATGATATGTGATATCAAACCAAGCACACAATACTTGTTAGACAATAGTGTATCAGACAGACCCACCTTGAGAGTGACACATGGAAGCCATACTTGGTGGCATAGTCATCTCTCATACTGAAGGTGGTGATTTTTTTTCTTAGACATGAATTCCCTACACTCATCACATGTTGTTCAGTATACTTTGACATTATCAAATGTAACCTTGCATAAGGATTTCCATGAAGGTGATGATTGGGTAGTTGTGTGTAAGGCCCCTAAACTTGCTTAATGAGTTGAATAATCTTAATTATCATAATTGAAATATTATAACTCTAATATAACCTTGTGATATGCTTTGAAATCATAATACAAGCTTAATTTTCAAATTTGGTCCAATTTGGACACTGTTTGAGCAAGTTATGCAATTTTATGCACATTTTGGACTTTTCTACAATTTACCCAATTGAGAGGTTTTCTTTGCAATTTATCACTTGCATTATGTTACTTAGATATTCTATCATCATTATTGAGCTTTTTGATTTAATCCTTGGTTTGAAGGTGTTTTCTCTAAGGGTATTTTAGGGTTTACCCCTTCACGGATGAGCTACCTTTAGTACCTTTAGTGCACATTTTGGACTTTTCTACAATTTACCCAATTGAGAGGTTTTCTTTGCAATTTATCACTTGCATTATGTTCCTTTGATATTCTATCATCATTATTGAGCTTTTTGAGTTAATCCTTGGTTTGAAGGTGTTTTCTCTAAGGGTATTTTAGGGTTTACCCCTTCACGGATGAGCTACCTTTAGTACCTATCAACTAATGAATTATGTGATTGGCTGGGAAAATAGAAAAAGGAAAGATAAGAAGGTCTATAAGGACGGTGGTGGTGCTTTTTGTGTGTGTTCTTGTATATTTTTAATAGTTTAAGGCCATAGAAACATGGGGAAGCTACTTTTACACCTCACGCTTGCTTCCATCCTTATCCATGGGATATATTTACTTCTTCCTTGCCCAAGTACGAAACTATGCTTGATTTCTCCTTCCTTTAACCTGGAGTAATGACTAGCCTCTATTTTTCTTCATAACCAAGTTCTCTAAGGTAGAAGACACCCTCTTTTTGGAGAAGAAGGTCTCCTAGAGCTCCATTTAGCCCTACCTAGGGTTTCCAAGGTCATCTACCAAGGCAAGTTATTTTTTTCATTCCTTCTCCGTTTCTCTTGCTCTTATCCTTCCTTAGACCTTCCTCCAGGTCGGAACCTTTATGTTCCATGGTATAATTTGCTCTAAAGCTCTAAATCCCTACCTTTCTTGCTCCTTATGCTTAGGGTTTGCTCATTTGATGAAGAAAGGTGCTAGATGGACTCATAGCTTATTCTTGGATTTTCTACCCTACCTTCTCAGGATTTCTTCTGTGTGGGGTTTCATCTTCTCATTAGAGGTAAGTTTAATAACTTGATCCACGTTTATTGCTTACCATAAGCTTTCTAGCTCATGTTCTTGCTTGAAAATGATGATTCATGCACTAAAAAGCTATGCTTGACTTGGATTTTGATTTTTATAATGTTCCCTATTCTTATTTCAAATATAGATGAACCTGTGATCATGTGTACATTATTCCTATGGTATAATATGACTTGGATCAGGTGATAACACCAAATTTTGTGATGTTTTTGGCCCTTATTTTGTTATCAAAGCTGCCCTTTTTAACCGTTTCCCTCTCTTTTTATATGTACTTTTGCAATAATAGGCCACACAATGCTCTTAACCCAAATTTATCATCTTTTGCAGAGTTTTCTCCCATTTTTAACCCATTTATCAACAACAAGGCCCGTCCCAGCCCACAAATGTGTTCTGCATATATCATCCTTCCCACCTGTCGGCAGATACGCTCACTGCCCGACAGGGCAGCACAATACACCAACATGCGACACAAGGATGCCGCGCAAGAAGGAACCAACGGGCGACGCGCCTCTTACCCGACAGGGAGCCCAGCTCGCCATGACAACTTAAGCGTGTCGACCGATACGGACACCACCGGCAGGCACCGCCCGTCACAATGGCCGACAACCGACATCCTTGTGCCGAGCGATACTGATATCGGTCATCCACCGACCCCGAAATAATGGAGCTGATAAAGAACACGTGGCGTCCGGAGCACCATAAATTCTTCCAACCACTGCCTATAAATAGAAGCCACAGGACTTTGATGGGACGGGTCAGAACCCTGCGAGAGCTACCAGAGAAAAATGCTTGAAGCTAGCATATCGTGCCTCAGGGTGTGCCAAGAGATTCTAGGTGAGCACTTCCCCATCCCGAGAGGGAGGGAATGGTTCACTTAGGGTCGTCCCGGGCACCACTGCAGGCCGATATCAGCCAATGAGGATATCAAATACAAGTGACCGACTCTTCAAGTGACACTCTAAGCCCGACATGATACCGAACCCCGATACGCATCACCTATCATGGTGTTTCACCCGAGAGGGTACCGCCCGACATGAGCGTATCGAGCCAGGGCGCCCCGCGCGATACATCCACCGTCATGAGCGTGTCGCCCGAGAGTGTGTGCCGCCCGACAGGGGTGTATCGGGCAAGGCTCCTGCCTGGTATCAGGCTGGAGAGCCCGCTGTAGTCTGTCATCCTTCTATATCAAGAAGGCGACACTTATCTTTATTATTTCAGTCATTTACTTCCTTTATCTTATGCAATGTAATCAGACCCTTATATGTTAATGGAATTAGAAGAAGTTTAACTACCTGTTGCTTTATGTTTGGTACCTTTTGTTGGATGATTGCTATGTTTAACATCTGAAATCTAGCTTGTATGCTTGGATCGCGCTTCGATTAGCTATCGAATTGTGTTTTCCCATTGCAACATCCTCGAGAGAGGTGTTGTGGCTCTAGTGTTTGGTCTGATTCTAGAGTATGAGAGTGTCTGGAATCGGAGTTGCTTTAGTAACCTTTCCACTCTAAGTTAAGCCTAGCAACCTTGAGAGGGGTGTTGATGCTTAGTTAGAGGTACCCACTTCGAGAGGAGGGGTACAGGATGTTTCTGCGCCGCTTGTTTTACCGTAGTTTTCTCCTTCGTACCTTGCTTTAGCGCTAGTTTTATCTCTATGTTTCCGTTGCATAAAAATCCCTAAAAACTGAGAAATGCTTAAAACCTTAATTTTTCCTCGTAGCTCCAATTGGAGATAGATTTCTTTTGTTTTATCGGTCTTATCCTGCTGTTCCCTTCGGGAATTTTATCATCTCTTTACCCTTGCCGGAGTGTAGCATGTCGATTTTGTGTTCTCAACACTACCACCCTTGTCCCTGTGTTTGACCCCGTATATCTACTTCGACCCCGTAAACAAAGTTACGGGGGCCTAGAAGGTTTCGCGTTATAAATGTAAAAGTCCGACTACTTCAAATCCTCCTCCAATTTTAGGACGCACGATTTAGGCCGGTCATCAGGTTGGTTTGACAACCTATGGTGCTAAGCACCTATCAACCAATGGTCAATTTTAGGGTTTAAAGCTGATTTCTTATATAAATCCATGACCCGATGATGTTGTTGTTTTCATGACAACTGATGGTCGTGATCAAAGGTGTCAAATGATGGTGAAAGCCTAAGGTCACCCCCTTATGCCAGGTTTTGGATCAATTAGAAGTTTAATTATCAATCATTAAGTACCCTACTGATGTTATCAATCAATGATGACATTAGCTTAATATTTGATGTTGACTAATGAATATAGTGTTGATATAACAACCTATGATGATTTAATGGTCACTAATTATGGTGTATCATGTCTCTACAACCTATGGTAAGTTAAGAATTATAGTTGTAGCATCAATTAAGCCTTAGACCAATGGTTTCTTGGGTCACTTGATGCAATGGTCGGACCTATACTGTAATTGATGGTTTTAACATATGAACTTGACCCAATGGTCAAGATCTACTATTTATTCCTCCAATAAAGTGGAATGATGACTAATGTAATCTATTGGTCCTAATAATGTGACTTAGATGGTTTCCTTAATATGATCAACTTAAGGAGCTTACTTGTTGACAATGGATGGTTTTTTTTAAATGAACAGTTGATTGTGGGTTTTACCCTACTCTCAATGGAACTTTTTGTGTTGTTAATCAAGCGATGTCTAGAGTTAAATGGTGACTCTTTATAGAGAAAAAATCAAGGACTTCATTGGTGTTTTATCCAAGGTGTTTACTTATGTAAACAACCAATGGTCTTACGTTTTAAACATCCAATGGTTCTGGGTGACATTGTAGTATGGTGATATGGGTTGAATGATGATGAAACAAATGGAGGGTTACATTTATAAGGTAGTACTACCTATTCACTCATATGAATAGAAGGGATGGTAACCATATTGTGTTGATATGTAACCCTAATGAGGTATATCTTGTTATACCTAGCTTTAATATAACTAAATGATGGTAATTGGGTATGAATAGTCCTTGAATGACTAATTCAATCATGGGGTACTCTCTTATTGTTGTTGAAACCCTAGTATGCTATAACCCGATGGTTACACCTTGATTTAAGTGTGGGTTCATACTTGAGAATATTATGGAATGTTATGGTGATGCTTCACCTTATGTATCCATGATCCAATGGGGATGCCATGAGTTAGGATTTGGGTATAAGTGTTGATCAGTAACATTGATATAATTTGTCATGTTGAACCTAACTCTAATGTAAATAGATAAAGATGAGTATTCATGTTTAACATTATTATATGATGTAATGATGGTGAAATAACCCTCCTTGATATGATCATAACCCTAATGTGTTACTTGGTGGTTATCATATCCACATGGTTGATACTTTCTTATGCTAAACATGTGCATTATGAATATGATGAGGGTTAATAATATCTAGATTCATTACATGTTGATGTTATAAAGGAATGTTCATAATGTTAATATAACCCTTCTATGATTGTTTATGAATATATCCTAGATCATTAATGCAATATTGTGTTGATATGGTGTATTATATGTAAGTGATGTTGTTGAGCCTTGTTATAAGGCATGCCAAGATAATGATGATCTTGTAGGGAATAATGTGATGGTCTTAATGAACTTTAGGCATGGTTGAGCCCTAAATGAGGTGTAATCCTCTTGTGTTGACCATGGTTGATACCCTGTGATATTGTGAAAAGAATTTTATATCCTGTGATAGTATGATGGTCTTAATGACCTTTGGGCATGGTTGATCCCTCAATGAGGTGCAATCTTCTTATGTTGATAAGGGTTGATACCCTGTGATATTTTGAAATGGATTTATATCTTGTGATAGTATGATGACTAGTGTAGTCTCATGAATGGAAAGTGAATAGTACCATGTGATGATGAGATGAGAAATTATGTTTCACACGTTTTATATCTTTTGAAGTTGTGATATTTATATGCTTGCTAGAAGTGAATTAGGGTTTGTATGTCCACTTGTTTGATGCAGCCTTAATTCACCCATTTGGAATAACTAATCAAGTGCAACTCTAATCATGTAATTCTCTATGCCATAGATCCTTCTGAGTGTCAGAACTTGCCAAATGGTGAAATGAGTATTCCTAAGGGAAACTCGGAGCGCATACTATTGAGCATGTGGGGGTGGTAAATTGAGGATATATCCTTGTCATCCACAATGCAGATTGTGGAGGTTGGCTGTGGTCATGCCTCATATATTTGATGTGATTGAGAATAGTTGCGGTCGTGTCTCAGTGATTATATATGTGACAAGATTGGAGGACAATTGTGGTTGTACCTCAAATGGTAGGGTATGTGTACCCAGCTCCTTTCACTAGTGTCATGACTTGTACCAAGGACGGACTAGGTTGTTAGTAGCATGACCTTATGTGTCGATGTGGTGGACCTGTATTGACTGGGGGCACAGAAGATGTTAGGAGTCTGGCTCTTCCTAGATCTTATATGGCACTTATTTCAACTTAGCAGTGGTCAGTTGGATTTTGAGTGGTATCCTCAATTTCCTCAGGGCGTAATAAAAGATGTAATACAGCCGTGTAGCATATTTGTTTAGGGTTATACATGATGCTTCACAATTAATGACAACCCTTGTTTGTTCTCTTTACATAAATATGATGCTTAGTGAAAGTAAGAGATAGTAATTATACTTATTTTGTGGATATTCTTAAGATTGTAAATGTGTACATACAGTAGTCATGCTTATGTTGATATCTATACTGCTACTACTGATTATAATTAGGATGCCATCTATATGATGTTGTTAGTTATGTTTAGCATGCTAGTCATGCCTCTATAATTAGAAATGCATATGTTGCTAATCATGCTTATGCAAATACTCGTGCTTATGTTGATAGCTCTACTTATGGTATTGATATGTTCAAACTGTTAGACATGCTAATGTTGTTAGATATGCATATGATGCTAGATTTATTCATGTTAATAGAGATAATATCCTACTAGACTTGCTTATGCTAGTTATGCATATGCTATTGAATCTCTTATATGGTTAATAAGGAAAATGATGATAGTCAGCTTGGTGATGATAATTGTTATCAATTCCTTTATGTATTTTGTTAATCATTAGTATTGCTGAGCCTAGTTGTTATATATGATTAAACTGCTCAAACTGTCTCATTACCTAAAATATTGTAATCAATAGGCGTTGTAGGAGGTTATATCTCTTGCTGGGACATGGGTCTCACCCTTGTGGTTCGCCATATTTTTTAGGTAATCGGAAGTGATGAAAACAAACATGTGGTAGCAAAGAGGAGTTATAGGAATGAATCTTTGAGAAAGTTGATTAGATGTCTAGTGTGTCCTAGAGTCATCCATGTACTCTCATGTCCATGCGAGAAAAATTTGTATATGGTGTTTGAAATGAATCAGACTTTTGTTAGCACATTAATGCTTGTTTGTGTGGCATATACAAATATTGTTGTCCTGTGTATATATGTGGTGTCTAAGATGATAGAAAAATTTGTATCAAATTCTTGGCATAGTATGAATATAAGAAATATGTTGGGCTCTTGGGTAAATGTTTCTAAGCGGGTGTTGACGTTGAAATCAGTTTTAATTTACCCATATTTTTGGGTATGTGATTAATTGGTGATTGATTGTGTTTTAAGTTTTGAGTAATCTTGTTTAGTGTAACGAGTTCTCACACTGTGGCATGGGGACTGACTATGAGTGATGTAGATGGGATTTGTCCCTCCTATTGGAGTTTGATATCCTAGCCACTTGATAAGAAAGACTGAGAAACATATGTGCATGCACATGTGCATCAATATATGATATTGAGGTCACATATTTCTCAAAAAGTCTGCTCTTGGTTTGACAAACATGGATTGAACATTGAGAGGATGACGATTCCATGCCTCAAGTTCATTCTAGATATCAAAGACAAAGGAATTAGACAATCACTATAACACCTTACAAATATTGTAGGTTGAAGTTGTTCTCCAACTTTCCATTCACTTGGGTAGCACTAATGTGCAATGACGCATGGTTCTCTACTTGTGATATCATAAGCTAGTTATGAACATTCACTACCAACATGATATGGGACCTATAGGGTCACGCACATAGGAATTCATCTAGAATAGGAGTTTAATCATGAATGATGATCGAATTGATTTCCAAAGTGTTTGGGTATTAAATTTAAGTAACAAATCAATTACTAAACTCACAACTAACCAATTCAAGTTTTGAGATGATCGTTTGGAGTGTTAGGTTGATTGGAAATAGAATTGGTTAAATTATGCATGAGTCAAGGAACCAACCGATCGACTCACTAGGTGAATCAATCGTCTCATGGTTGGTGAGATGGAAAGTTCACCTAGTGAACCGATCGAATCATTCATGCCAATTGAGGCTTCTGGTTCTTTCTCTTAGTCAATTTGATTGGAGAAAGGAAATAATGTTAAGGATTAATTGGAAATGAAATGCCAATTCATATGCAATTCGGAAACCTGGAGAATGACCAATTCAGGATGTGAAATGATCAATTTTGGATGTGAACAGATTGTCTTTCATGTGGACAGACTGGTTCAGTAATTGTTGGTTGTGAAAATTCATGATCTTTTGGTCTCTTCCACTCCCACACAGATTGGGAACCCATACCCTAACCCCTCCTATAAAAGGAGGGGTATTGTGGGCCTCCCAGAACGCAACTCAATTGCCTCTAACAATTATCATCCTCTCTGGTTGTAGTAACCAATAGAGAGCCTAGTCCAATCCTACCCACTAAAGGCATGGATAACAAGGGAGAAATAATTATTGGAGAGCAAGTTGGTGACTAGTACACCAACGGTAGGGACAAACACTTTCCAAATTGCTCTACTAGAACAACAAAAGTTCTAGGTGGTCTGTGTAGACTTCTCTAGAGATGAGGCTATTGTCTAATACTAGGAGGACAACATTAGGATGTAGTCTATTGTGAGACCAGTAGATAATGTAGATGTTGTTTGACTTTGCCATCCATGGTAAAAACCAGGAGATGTGCAGACCTCATCAAAGAGAAACTAAAAAATAGTTGCATGACTACTGCAATGAGTTATACTTGATGGACTTGCTTCACAACCAGGTATGAACTCATTTAAACCATCCTTCATATTACATAGTCATTGAAACTATCTTGTTATTCATGGGAATACTACAATAAAATTCTTGTTTTAGATACCATATACGTAGCGGTATTTCCCTATAGTGGTATCAGAGATACGTCAATTTACAATATTTTGAGATAATCGATATAATCAGTTTCTTAGTTTTCATCATTTATTTATTGCATATGACGTGGATATTTAAACTGATTATATGTGCATCTGATCAAAGACCATATCTAATCCCAAACTAATATATATATATATATATATATGTATCAGAATTTGGTAAATTTTATTTCGAAAACCCCAACTAAGTTGGGATGATTTACATAGTAGCCCCTGCATGCTACTAAACTATCAAAGGAGAAAAAGCTAACTATACATTGAGTCTATAGTTTAAACTTTACAAACTTTCTTTCCAATGTATTCTATGTTGCAGAGCTTGGACATGTGCTTCCTGGAGTTTCTTTCATGCCAAGTGTAGTAGTAGACAGCAGACATGGCAGTTAATAGATTTATTTTCTAAAGGTTAAGAGTTGGACCGAGAGTAGTGATCATCTCCTTCATGGAAAGAAGCTGATTGTGGCCTAGCTTTGCATTATCACAAACCAGACTCCAAAGTGTTGTGATAAATGAACAATTTTGAAACAGATGCTCATGTGTTTTGTAGCCACCATTGCACATCAGACATTGAGTTGAAGAAGTGCCCAAATACCATTTATCAATCTGATCTAGAGTAGGATAAGATTCGAAGGCGGCTCTATAAAGACATAGAATCCATTTGGGAATCTCTAAATCACTCCAAATGAAATTAGTGAAGTGTGTAGGTGGAGGTGAGGTGTTTCCACTCAGCATGGCCAGTTCCCAAAGGTTGAAGTTGTTGCTGAGATTCCAGTTGCCTATATCATTGATGCTGAAGATGGGTTTGATATTCTTCCATACAGTGGTCATCCTATTGATGACTCGGGAAAGGGCCTCTCTGGTAGGAGGGTCAAAGTCCAGACCCTTTGGATATCAGATTCTCATCCATTGTGCCCAGGTCATTTTCCCTTGGTGGTAGTTGATAATGTGCCTAATAGTACCCCAATTAGCAATCATTACGGGGGTCTTCAGACCGATACCACCCTCATCTTTGTGGATTGTGAGTCTTGAATATTTCATAGCATGAGTACCGCCTGCCCAGATAAAGTTAGAAAGAGTCTTCTCTATACGATCGAGTACAACCGAGGGAATTTCACCTTGCTGAACCCAATAGATGAGCAGACCTTCTAAGGTGCTTTTGGTAAACGTGATCAGTCCGGCCATAGAGGTTTTATTCTGTGGATAGTGACCGACCATGTTCTCTAATATGTCAGTATAGTCTGTGAAGTCCTTCACCTGGAGCTTGCCACCAATAAGAGGAAAACCAAGGTATTTTGTAGGTAACGAGCTGATGTTCATTTGCAGTGACTCCTCTATCTCGTGATTGATGTTTTCACAATTGGAAGAAATGAAAACCTAAGTTTTTGCATCATTGATGTGAAGCCCTATTTGTGTCCCGAATCTTAGAAGAAGAGCTTTAAGATTAGCTAGGTATTTTGGTTTAGCCTCCAGGAGGACCAGCACATCATCAGCGAAAATGAGGTGGCTCATGATCTTTGTACCCTTGACAGTATACATAGCTAATTCCTTGTTGACCTCCGCCTTCTTCATCAGCTGAGTAAAATATTCCATGATTATAGTAAACAGTAGCGGGGACAATGGATCTCCTTGTCTCAAGCCATTAGAAGCTTGAAAATGCCATTAGGTGTGCCATTTACTAGCACCGAATAGCTAATAGTGGTAACACACTACTAAATGAGTGAGATCCATTTGTTGGAGAAGCCCATATCTCTCATAATTTGCTAAAGCTTGTCCCATCTTATGCTGTCAAATGCTTTAGAAACATCGAGTTTCATACAAATCTTCGTATGACCTCTTTGGGCATTAAAGTCCAGCATAAACTCACCTGCAAGAAGTACACAGTCAGATATGCTCCTACCAGTGATGAATACTCCTTGGGCTTTAGAGATAAGGAATGGAAGCACCATTTTAAGACGTTCAACAAGAATTTTAGCCAGGATTTTATGCTGGACATTGCAGCAAGCAATGGGTCTGAAGTCGGCTAAAGTAGCGGTGGATTTCTTCTTTGGGATGAGCGTGAGGAAGGCATGATTGGCTTGCCTGAGCATGCTACCTCCTTTCATAATCTAGTTGATGTTGTTTAGGAGGTCAGTGTTGATGGTTTGCTAGGCTTCTGTGTAGAAGTGCGCATTGAAACCGTCGGGACCTGGGGATTTGTTAACCCCAATACTCCAGACAGCATCTTTAAGTTCTTCCATGTTGACATCTCTACAAAGAATGTTATTATAAGAGCTAGTTAACTTGTACCTCCATTTAAGATCTTCATTCTAAATGATGTTATTCTCCTCTTGTTGTTTGATGAACAGTGCCTTATAGAAATTAGTTGATTGTATTTCTATATCTTCTTGAGTATTGACGACGACGCCTTCTTCATTGATGAGCTCAGCAATGGTGTTTTGGGCTTCTTGCTTTCTAATGGTGTTGTGGTAGAGCCTAGTATTGCGGTCACCATCCGCAATCCAGGCCTGCCTACTGTGTTGCCAGGCATAGTTTTCCTCAACCTTCTTAAGGTCATCAAGTTGAGATTTTAGTTTCAGTTCTTCTTCAATAAGATGGCCATTGACCGGATCTGAGAGGAGTGTGTTCCTAATTACAATGAAGTATTTCTTCCAACTAACTAGCAGTTCAAGAATGTTAACATGAAGTTTGGACCATTTCTTCAGCATGAGTTTGGCTTTCATGAGCTTTTTGGTGGACACAAACATGGGGTTCCCCTCTAGTTTTTCATTCTAGGCTTTTTGGATGATGTTTGCAAATCCACTCCAAGAGGACTAGAAATTCTTGAATCTAAAAGGTCTAGCCTTCTTTTTCTTATCCAAAACTTGTATAATCCATGGAGCATGATCACTTATGTGAGAACCCACCACTTTAATGTGTGCACTAGGTAGAATTTGGAGCCATTGATTGTTAACTAAGGCTCTATCAAGCTTGTTGGTGATTCTTTTGCCTAGTTTACCTTCATTGTTCCATGTGTTGATGATATCCCCATTCATGGGAAGCTCGCAAATATCAGTCATACTGATCGTATGGTTAAAATCTTTGATAGCAGCATCATGAGCCAGGAAGCCGCCTCTTTTCTCTTCTTGGAGTCTAACATTATTTAAGTCTCCCATGAGTATCTAGGGGTCATTGATGGTGTTAGGGAGTTGTTCAATATCATTCCAGAGGTCCTTGCGTTGATTGTGAAGATTGTAGGCATAAACGACTGTGAACTAGATTAGAAGTCCACCATTATTTTTGCAAGTGATTGTTATCATTTGCTTTGTCTTCATGTAGACATCAACATTCGAGATGTTTGGGTTCCAACCCAAGTAGATTCTGCCTAGATCTACCTTGTCATGATTAGAGATATAGAGCCAGCCTTTGGGAAAGATGGAGCTAACACATCTTTCATTGCATTTCTTTATTTTGGTTTCGATGATAGAAAAAATAGAAACATCAGTATTGGTGATCCGATCTCTTACTTCCTTCCTTTTAGAAGGTTTATTGACTCCCTTAACGTTCCAGACCAGGATGGACATATAAACTAGTTTTTGGAGTTCCTTGTACGCCGCAATGGCACCTTCTCTTTTTCCTTTCCTTTTTTCTGAGATGTAGGAGGGGGCTTCTCTTTCACTGTTTCTAGTAGGTCTTCTTCTTCTTTATCAGAATCCAAGGAGCTGAATAGGTTGGACGTGGATGTGGAAGACTCTGAGATGGAGACTTCCCTCTCTTCGATTTCATTGACCTTATCAGTGACTTGCTTGTCTACTGCTTTCGGTCGCCACACCTTCTTAGGAATTTTAAATTCCTCTTCATCGTTGTGACTAGCTAGTGTTGTGACTTTGGGTTTCGTAGGATAGTCTTCATTGTCATGACCGAAAACACAGCAAGAAGCACACTTCACAAGAATGTGATCATAATGGATTTTGAATTGTTGCTCGCCTTTACCTGGAACACTTAACTAGAATGTGTCCAGTTGATCTTCCTCAACCAGCAGTTCTACTAGAACTCGATCTTCATCTGTGTCAGGCCCTTCCATGGATCTAGTCTCAATGTGGAGAACTGAACCAACATCCGCCTCCATGGTGCTTGCGGCCTTCTTGGTCCAGGATTTTCCATTTGATGGGATTCTGATCCAGGATGGAATCGAAGATAGATGATCCTTGACGAGAGGGTCCCCATACTTGTTATCTTTAGTGATGACCAATTGATAATCAAACCAGCGAGGACCTCCGAGAAGGCATGCTTTTTTATCAGTGTCATTGGAGAAGCGGATGATGAAGAATCCATTGTACTTGGACACTAGATCAAACTCACCTTTGGGATGCCAAGTTCTTTTGATCCATGCCGCAAGATGAGTATAGAAGGGTCTCTTACCCATGACATAGATGGAGACTGAGAATTCCCAGATATCCTTCATTCTGTAGTATTCTTCTTCTTCAAGGGTGACAACGACCTTGCCAACGATCTTTGAGGCTTTAGGAAAGTTTAAAGCTTTCCTTCTCTTAGGCCGCCATCCTCATCATGATGTGCATCCATAGACATTTCGGTGCACCGTCGGGCATGCTTGTCTTCTCCACAGATGTGGATCCCGGAGCATTGGGTTTGGGTGGGATTGGGGTGGAGGAGGGGGCTGGATGGGGTGGAGGAGCCCCGACGAGGGGATCCCATTGCCGCCGGTCCTTCCCAGGGTCGCCCAGCTGATCTCCAGAGGAACCCTAGAGACAGAGGGGATGGGGGTGTTGTGTGAGATATATATATATATATATATAAGTGTGAGATATATATATATATATGTATATATATATATGCAATTTACATTTGTCTCCTTAAAGGTGAGTTTAATGGTGAATGTGTAGCATGGTTTTGGATAATAACCCAAAATTTGTGTGTGGTTGGATGGTTTGTTTTTATTCCTATTTTATCTCGGCTTGCATACCAAGCCTCAATCGTCATCTTCCCAATGTAAATTTTTAATTCTTTCCTAACTTTTCTCCCCTCAAATGTAACTCAAGGTTTTTCATTACCATGTAATAAGTTTAATAGCAATAGGATAGTTTTGTTTCTTATAACGACAATGATGGCAATCAGCTTCAGGCGAGCTGACCATTTCACATGATGAGGTGACTGGTTGGAGGACCGAGGAGGGAAGATCATAGGAGTGAACTGATGAATTGACCAGCTGGTTGACCCAACTAACCATATGGAGGTGTCCAGGCATCGTTGGAAAGATGGCCAGCCGATCATCGTAGGAGACCAACTGAACAACCAAGAGGCGAGATGACTGGTTCAAGGGTTGAATCGATCAACCCAAATTGGAAAGCACAAATCTACACCAATAACAGGTTCATGCATGTGATGTGACATTGACCTAGATGGTCATAATTCCTTGTGGATCCAAGTAGTTATAGAAGATATGGTCATAATTGTTGCTTTTTGTTTTATATTGCATGTTTATGTTGTGGGATATATCTTGTTTATGATATCTACTAGTATGTGGTGATTGAATATGTATATGTAAATAAATATATATATGATATATATAAAATCCCTCAATCAAACATATTAAGTCTAAGATGCTTTCCAGTAGTAGCACAAATGAAAATCTTGATCAACTAAGCATGGGAACCCCAAGGTTGGTGTGTTGTCTATGTCATGGAAGTGTCATGGTAAGGATTTGGGCCCGCCAAGCAGGGTGCATTATTATCATGTTGGCTTTTAGGTCAGGATTAATTGTGTGGTCTTAATGAGATTAAGTACCAGAAGCATACAAATAATTATGGCAAAGAGTTGTGCATATTATCTATCCAAGAATTACATAAGATGGAATTGGCAAACATTGCCTACCTTAATGATTAATTATGGATGTTGGTATTGGATGGGTAATAACTGAATCATTTTGGATCCTTTCTCATTAGAAAATTGTTCAATGTAATTTTCTAAATTGATAATTGAGGATTATCAATTTGATCAGAATAATGAGAGTGATATTTAATTAAATAACTAATTAACATTGTCAAATTTTGATCAAATCAAATTAAAAATAAGTTTTTGACAAAATTGTAAATTGTTTTATAGAATCAAATGGAAACAAACAATAATCACTTTTCTTTGTGATTGGTCCTTGAGAAGGACAAGATAAACGGGAACAATTTCCATGAATGGTTTACGGCATTGAAAATTGTTCTCAAGTAGGAGCGCAAGCTCTACGTCATTTGGACACCAAATCCAGATGAACCCCTTACCATTGCACCTAAGGCTAACAAAGATGCTTACAAGAAGCATATTGAAGATGTTGTGGATGTCAAGTGTCTAAATCTATGCTCTATGAAATAAGAGTTGCAGGGGCAACATGAGAACATGGATGTTACTGAGAGGGTCACACATCTTAAGAACATGTTCCAAGATTAGGAAAGACAAGAGAGATATGATGTCTCTATGGCATTGTTCAAATGTAACATGGCATAAGGAGATCTTGTAGGCCCTTGTGTACGCAAGCTCATTGGTTATGTGGAGAACCTAGCTAGAATGGGATTCCCCTTAGGTCAAGAGTTGGCCTCTTCCATGATTATGTATTCCATTCTAGAGTCATACAGTCAGTTTGTCATGAGATACAATAGAAATGATTTTGACGACAAGTCATTGATAAAGTTATTGGGCATACTGAGAACAACCAAGGCACACATGAAAAAAGACAAGCCCAAGTATGTGATGATGATCAGCAAGACAAAGGGAAAGTCTAAAGGCAAATGAAAAGCTAATAAGAGTTCTAAAGCTAGCCAGAAGGCCATGTCTTCATATCTCAAGGCAAAGGGAGGAGTAAAGAAAAGAGGTGATTGTCACGATTGTCACCAGTCTGGACATTGGAAAAGAAATTACCCTCTGTTTCTAGAGGAAATAAAGAAGAAGAAGGAAGGGGTTGAGGCCTCTACTTCAGGTATAAATGTTATATGATAAATTTGATTACTTATTCATCTTCGTATGTGATACCAAATAAAGATCTAACATGATGATGTGTAGGATATGAAAAGAAGTGAATCCTTTATTAAAGGACAAAGATGGACTATGCGGAGCAAGAGTTCTTGGAGATTTAGTCTGAATTTAAATTTATCTTATCCCAATGGGCATGTAATAGACTTAATTGAACTTCTATTTCATTACACTAATAGAAACATTTTCCTTTACACATCTTGTATGACAAGGATGTAAATCAATAAAAAGTGGTTAGTGTTTGCATTTCAAAAATGTGATATTGTATGGAAATGCCCAAACATCTAATGATCATTATATAAATATGAATGTTTATAATGTAAATACCAAAATATTATATTTGATAACTAAAACAATCTTTAGCATTGTCATCTAATGCACATATATAAGAAATGCATTACTAGAATCCACATTGATGGTTATCTAGACTCCTTTGGTTATTGAACCAATAAGAGACATACAAGTCTTAATTATGAGCAATATGACACAATTCCCTTCACTAAATGTAGTGGGAGGATATGCATTCTATTATAACCTATACATATTGAGGTATGAAGATCTTTTGGAATAAATGCTAGAAGTAGTTGCTAGTACTTCATAATATCCACCGATAATCTCAAATTGTGATAGGGTTTGTATTTGGTGAAATATATATATGTACATCTCTTGAAGTGTTCAAGGAGATTATAGATGAAGTATAACTTTGATAAAAGTTTTAAGAAACTTTGATATGATCAAATGTTGAAATAATTTACATAAATGGTTTGATAACTTTCTGGATAGCATGTGATAGTGTATCACAAGTCAAATCCATCTGAACATGATGATGTGTCAAGATGAAGGTATTACATCATGATGGGTCATGATGTGATTATCATATTAATCTAATATTTTAATCTCCTCATGAATATATATTCTTTACACTAATATATTGTACTCACTTAAATGGTTTAAGAGACATCATATGTGATAAGATATGGGATTGAAACCTACACAAAGAAAGTAGTTTCTTGAAAAGGTTTATCCACAAACCATGATTGTTGAATGCTACTACTAATCCCAATCTGATAACAAAATGTTTTGTTGCTAGGATAATTGAGTTCTAAAAGAATCAATGGGAGTAAGAGTGGAACTCGAAAAGTTCAAAATCAACATTGGGTACATTGAGAACTAAGAGAATCACAAGTTCCTTATGTAACACAAAACCTCGTAGTTCTAGTAGAACATATATGAGATTCAAGGATTGTGAATCTAATGATTAAGATGGGCTGGTCATAAGATGATGATCGAACAAGTCAACCAAAATCTATTGAGAACCATAATTTGAGAAATTCCTTAAGGCCATTATGGAGTCCATGTGCACTAACAAGGTATGATCTTTCTAGTACCACCTAAAGGGGTAAGACCCAAGGGATGCACTTGGGTTTTGTTGCAAAGTCCTACTTGGGTAACCTTTGGGACAGATTGGTTGGAAAGGTTTTCAAATCATTTCAAGTTTTTGAACATGAAGAAATTCCTTTACCAATTGTCATGGTTGTTGTGGATGTTGGTATGGACTATAAGATTTGGTATACGAATATTAAAACTGGATTCCTTAAAATGAATATTTGAGAGGATGTGTATGTGACACAACCTAAAGGTTTTAAAACTTCATGAATGTGAATAAAGTCAATAAGCTACAAAATTCAATCTAAGAGATTGAAATAAGCATCTCAGAGATGGGATCTTTTCACTTGACAAGACAGTCAAAGAGTTTGACTTGAATCAAAACAAAAATTGAAACCTACAATTAAAAAATATTTAGGGGGATCATATATGAATATTCCACATATTTTAGGGGAATAACATCTTAGTAATGTAAGTATTAAGACCTGTAATGGAAAACACCTTCAACAATGAAGGATTAGGTAAATGCCATATGTGATAGGGATTAAGATCTATTGAGATATATCTAGAAAGTTTCATGACCTATATATGAGAACATACAATAGAAAAATGTTGAAAGAGTTCAACATGAAGGATTCAACGAGTGAGAATTTGGATTAGTCTCACATGAACCCTAAGTTCCAATTCTTATGAAGAATGGAAAGACATGATTGATATGCCATGTGCACTAGAAAATTGGATCTATCAGGTATGTTATATAACACACTCATTCCTTGATCTTGTATGTACTAGACATGACAAGATGATACATAAGATTACAATGAGTGTCATTGGAATTTTCCTTAAAATACATTCATTTGTGCCTGAGAAGCACTAAGGATGTGTTGCTAGATGATGACAATGAGGAAGAGTTGGGTGTAAATTGTTACACTGATGCAAGCTTCCAAAATGACAAATGTGATTGCAATATAAAAGTGTGTTTTTAATCTTAAGAGAAGAATTATTAGTTGGAAACGTTATAAACTATAGACCATTAATTCTATTCTATAATAAAAGTCAAGTATCCCAGTGTTATCAACAAAGGAATGCTTACTATATGGATCTAGAAGTTCATATGATGAACTTAAAGATATTCCACCATTGATGACATAATAGAGATACTATGACAACAATGGAGCTATCAGTTAGGCATGGAATATCAAATACCATATTACGACAGCTCCATCTCACATGAGAAATCATCCATCAAAGAGATGAGGAACATGCAATATACTGACCAGAGAAAAATGATGCTAACCCATTGGATTAACACTTACACAGCAGAAACATGGTGGACATGTTTAAACCACAAAGAATGAGATTCATGGGTGATTGGCTCTAAGTGCAAGTGGGAGTCTGTTGGTATGGTATGCCCATAGAGACAATCATATAATGATTGTGATGGCATAATTACATAAAATATTTGATTAATATTAATAAAGGCAAGCTTCCACTTCATTCTATTTCACTCAGTTATGAGATAATGAGGAAACATAATGGATGTCTAAAGAATAGCAATACTCAATGATGTATGTCTTCAAGTACGTGACTTGAATAATGAGATCATATAGATGTTAAGAGTATGTACATTTTTATTATGTCCCTACTCAGTTGTTACTATAGAAGGTAGATAGACAACAATAACACATAAGACTATAGTTTGTGTTGGTTGATAACAGAATCTCATTAGTCATGATATGTGATATCAAACCAAGAACATAGATACTTGTTAAAGAATAGTGTATCAGACAGACCTACCTTGAGAGTGATACATGGAAACCATACTTGGTGGTCATAGTCATCTCTCACAGTGAAGGTGGTGATTATGGTTCTTATACCTGAAGTCGCTACATGTATCACATGTTATTCGGTATATTTTGACATTATCAAACATAGCCCTGAATAAGGATTTCCATAAAGGTGATGATTGGGTAGTTGTGACACATGGGGATTGACTATGAGTAATGTATATGGGATTTGTCCCTCCTATTGGAGTTTCATATACTAGCCACTTGATAAGGGAGACTGTGAAACACATGTGCATGCACATGCCAATCAATATATGATATTGAGGTCACATATATCTGAGACAGTCTGCTCTTGGTTGATTGAACATGGATTGAACATTGACAGGATGATTGACGTGTATTTTACTACGCGCTTAAATGCAAGTATACGCGTCGAGTAATATAGGCCTTTGTGAGGCCCGAGTCGAACTCAGGGATACGTGAATTATTGGAGACTTCTACTAACTAATCGCAATCAGCTAAGCCGGATGACAAAATAGGGTTTGTTGTCGAAATTAAAAAGAAAACAAAATGAAACAAAGAAAACAATCGATTAAAGATTAATTTAATCAATTCAAAAGAGTATCTTTAGGATTGCGGTTTCACCGCGGGTCAACATTGTATTCGGTTTTATATAATTCCTCACTCTTCTCTCTCTATCCGGGTAGTGGCCTGAAAACAGAATTACCCACTGTCGTGGTGTAACTCATTACTTAGGTTTAAGTTGATTCCACCATCGTAGTAATCATTCCCCTAAACTAAGTGCATTATAAACGATCTCTCAGTTCCCACCATTAATTTTACAACTCTTTTGTCAAGGGTTTTATTGATTAATGTAGATTTCATCTCTTTTCAACCGTTAATCCTTCTGTCGAAGTGATTAAGGGCATTAAGTTTTTATCATGGTGATCAAGCATAATAATATATATGGAGAAAACGAATCTATACCACGGATTTGAGAGAGAAAATATGAATTATCAATATAAAATTGTCATACAATGCATTCCCATGCTACTCCCGGTCCTAAAGATGGAGGGTTTTAGCCTCTCATGTTCATCTCACACGAATACATGGTAGAAATAGGGGAATTCATAAGAAAAATGTGAAACAAGTGGGAAAACCCCTGAACGGAGAAGAACCGGTAGATCCTTGGCGTAGAATACGAGTTTCCCCGCCTATCGGTGGTGGAATTTGTCTTCGGTAGCGTTCGAATCACCCGGGATGAGCTTCTGGCCTCCGTTCTCCTTTCTCTCCTTCCTCGGCACTCGTGCAATGCAAAACGAGATGATCCTCTCCTCTCGGCGGCCGTCATTAGGTATAAGTCCCTAATTAGGTCATCAAATAACTCCAGCCGTCCGATTGAGATCAAAATGAATCCAACGTATATCTGCCGGCGTCGATACCATCGACGCGGGTCGATGGTATCGACCCAGCGTATTAGCGGTAGCTTTCTTTTTATTTTCATCTGAGCGCCTGTGGTCATCTCGATACCATCGACTTGGGTCGATGGTATCGACTCTCTTTAGCGTCGGTTGTTGTCGTTTAGCGACGTTGTAGCCTCAATGTGTCGATGGCATCGACTTTCGTCGATGGTATCGACAGCTTCCTCGTCAGCAACTTGAAGGGATCTTGATACCATCGACTTGAGTGTCGATGGTATCGACTCTGTGCTACTCCTCTCGGCTGGCAATCTGTGGCTTGGTCGATGGTATCGACTTCCGTCGATGGTATCGACGGAAGCAGATACTTGTTTTTCCTGAAATTCCACCACAAGACCAAGTAAATCCACACAAATTATGATAATATGATAAATAATGCTCAAAATGGTAAAACAAAGGGAATTTGACATAGAATGATGGCAAAGACCGAAATGAGTGAATTATGCAATATTATCCCTAAAAATGAGTAATTAGAGCACAAAACACATATGAAAAAGGTCTATAAATGCGACTCAAAATCATCGCATCAAACTCCCCTAAGCTTGAACATTGCTCGCCCTCGAGCAACTAGTCCTTAGAATAGAATTGCAGATGTCAACTAAAAATCAATACACCAACCCAACATCCCATGTGACTCCCACTGAACGTTCTCAACCCGGCCTTCTCTAACCACATAACAGTAATTACCCTAAAGGCGACAATAATCATCAATAAGAGAAATTATCCTTCAAACCGATGAACACTATCACATAAGGCAGTTAACATAATAAAATTCGCCGATTCAGCATTGGTGCATCTTGTGATCGCCTACACTACATTGCTCGCCCTAACTACCATCTACATGGAAGCAGTTCTCCTGATAATCATTAGTGAGGAGAAATTCACGGTGGCCTACAAATCTGAGTAACGGGTGGATGGAATGGGTGGTTCATGGAAGAACTTTGAAGTATTGCACAGTTTCAATATGCATAAAACAAAATGTCCTACGTGATGCAAATGCACATTAAAAATGCCCTAATGCCTAAAATTGGGTGAAATGATGCGTGCACTAACCTTCCACCTCAAAATGAGATGGAAATCTAATTAAGCCACATCATGTACTCAATTTTCCTGTAATGCAAGTGATATCATGTTCCTTTCTCCCTCTTATCCCATTTCCTTCTAAATTCTCTTTCTTTTCTCAATTTTTTTCAGATTTCCAGAAAATTTGTTTTTTTCTCTTTTTTCTTTCTTTCTTTCTTTTAGCCCACATATCCATAATTGGTTAGAGATACATGTATTGGGCTGTTTTCTTCATGATTGGAAATCTTTGCAATATTTCGAAGGTATGGAACAGTTTAGATCACTTTTGAGGAAAAATTGAGATACATGGTGTACTTTATGCATGATAATCATGAAAGTCATGAGTGCAACTACATGGCATGCACCTAAAGGTAATGTGCATGAATCCCTATATTTTTCTCTTTTTCTACACAAGTATGGAAAATATCAATGCAATTCCTATCTAAATGCTATGCACACAAGAAGGAATTAAAACTGTACTTTACTTCCAATTCTTAGGTGGATTATGGAAAAATGAAGTGGAATGATCACAAGATTAGATGACTGAACCTTAGAAGAGTATTATGTGTCCCTTCTTACTGACATGTGTAGTAGTTTAGAGGGTTCTCTCTCTTACATCCAATTAAGGTCTCATTACCATTTGGTTAGGTTAGGCTCAAACAACCGTTACTATCCACTTTTCATGAGTCAATGGGAGTATAGGTGTGACATATTGTTTTAAAGTTGACATAATCAATCATTTTCATAGGATAAGTTCCCCAAGGACAACCAAGTCAAGCTATCCAAAAGACACAAAAATTTTAAAATTCCCTTAAATTTCCCATGAATACACAGTTAGATGACAACTTTTACGACATCCACAGTTACACTAGATAGATGTGGATCCTAAACAAAAACTAAAAATGCAAGAACAAATAGCAAATAACAACTAAAAATAACAAAAGAAAAAGATAGAGCTGTTCCAGCTACCCCCCCTAAGCTTGAATTCGACTATGGCCTCATAGTCAAAAACAATCTTAAGAGTGGAACAGAGATACCCTGATCATTCTTGTGGAGGCGGAGGCGGGTACTGTGGGGCCGTAGGATCCCAAGAAGGATACTCCCCCTGTAGCCTCCAAAGTAGCTCTGACTCCAGTAATGGTCGTAAAAGGGTTCCTGTTGCATCTCCATCCTTTGCAACCGGTTGTGTATCTGCTGTTGGTTGTCGAGGAGGAGACGTTCATTCTCGAACATCGCCCTTTGGTTGTCAAGTAACTGGTTCGTAGTATCTTGAATACTGGTATACATCTCTAGATGTTGCTGCTGTGTCTGATGTATGTCCTGCAACATCGTGTACATTCCTTGCATTGAGTAGACATCCTCACCTGGCTGCGAGGGCTGTGGTGATGGCGGCGGGGGCTGTGATGATGAAGACGCACCCGGATGCATCCTAGGACGCTTCCGTGGTGCTACTCGTGCGCGAAGAGGTGTGAAAGCCTCCTCTTCCTCCTCAGCCTCGCCTTCTTGTTCGTCATTACCGCCTTCTTCTGCATCGGACTCGACGGCTATGATCGGCCATCGGAAGTGTTGGGCTCCCTCGATGTGGAAGACGGCGTCCGGCAGTGCGCATTCCTGGTAAGCGTGGTTGATGTGGCAGTGTGCGTACGCCAACCCATCCCGGAGAAGGATAAGGTTTGAACGGTGCAGATGCTGCATGTTCACCTTACTCCTCGTGGAAATCGGAGTCATGGACTGCAAATTCAGCCCTAGGTACATCGCCAATTTGGTGATGAGCCCACCAAAATGGATCGGAGCCTTCCTTGTGCTCCTCTTCACCGCCAGGACGCGCTGTAGAAAGAACGCACCCCAGTTGCATTCTTGTCGCTTCAGGAGCATGTAGAGGAAGAAAAGATCGCTCTCCTGAAACTTGCTCAATGCTAAATTGCTCCGAGCAAAGAACATAAGGCTCAACATCCGGTGTAGGACCCGGACAAAGGGATGCTCGAAGTCCGCTACCGCAGCATTGTGGTAGCTCACTGTCTTTCCCGCCGGCACGGTGACTAGCTCGGCGAAGATCTTGTCGTTGTCGGTGCGGGAATCTGGGCGTCGGTGATCATGTTGGGAGTGGTTCCAGTTAAAGATGTTGTTGAACTGCTGAAGAGTGATGTTGTAGTTGATGTTGAACAGCTGGAAGGACACCCTCCCCTTGATCCACTCACGGTCCGACGCCACCACATCGTTGGGTACGACGCAGACGTCGAGGGACGCCATAAACTCCGCCACCAATTCCTTGTAGGTGGGCCATTCGCCGAAGAACGGCTGCCCATCCGCATGGCGCTCCAGCTCGCCGGGCCTTATGCTGGTGTGGCGTGCTTGACCCTTCAGCACATAGGCCAAGTTGGCCTCGAATCCAAGAACACGGATCATTCCCCGGTCCACATACCGGGTCGGCTCGATCTTTCGCTTCATGATTTCCTCATAGACCTTCCTCACCTCCGCGGATGGGTGAATCAGGCGCGGACGTGAGACTGAAGCAGTAGGGGGTGGAACAAACTCCACGATCTCCATGGGATTCGGGTGCGAGGATGATGATCCGGCGGCGTGCACCATTGTTGCCAGAAAGATGGGATTAGAAGAAGAGAGCTTGGGGAAGATGGAGAAGTAATTCTCCGCTCGGTGAAGATCCCTGCTCGAGGTTGCTGCTCTTCAGTTGCTCGAGGGCTCGGGGGAGTGCTCGGCACAAAGGAGGACGTTTGCTCTGAAGATGTGACGTCAAATGACATTGCAATTCTCCTTATATAGCCTTGGCCGGCGCCACTGTTGACCCGTCGATACCATCGACGCGGGTCGATGGTATCGACACGTCTCGATGCTATCCGCCTCCCTCGCGAGTATCAACGACTGACGATTGCTAGATCGGGAAACCCGGATTGCTGACCTGTTGATACCATCAACGCAAGTCGATAGTATCGACGCAGCACCCGGATCGCCGACGTGGACTCGCGATCGTCGTCGATGTCTTTGCGTGGATCGGTGACATGGATGTCGATACCATCGACGAGGGTTGATGGTATCGACTTGCTTTTATTGCGACACCGCCACTTCTTCAATTCAACCTGTGATCATGTCGATACCATCGACGAGGCTGTCGATGGTATCGAGTTGACTGAGCAAAAATCTTCTGAACTTCTCCAGAGATCTCGATGGTATCGACTGGTGTGTCGATACTATCGACACTTTTATTGCGAACTGCATGTAGGTATGTCGATACCATCGACGGGGCCGTCGATAGTATCGACTCAGTGCGATTTTTGCAGCTGTCAACCTGAACCCATGTCGATACCATCGACCAGTGTGTCGATGGTATCGACCCTACCTGTGCCTGCACATTGAACAAACGGATCAAGGTATCTTCTTTACACTAAAATTTAAACGAAATAAAAGCAATCTACGACTATAACTAAACTATCCTAATGTACCAATGGTTGGGTTGCCTCCCAACAAGCGCCCTTATTTAACGTCTTAGGCTAGACGGTGTGACAATCATCATCTTTTCACCTTGGGAACTGCACTTAGAGGATCATTCGGTAATTTGAATTCAACACGATCTCCTCCAATGCCCAAAGACAGAGTACCTCTCCCTAAGGCAGTCACGACATCTGTCGTTGCTTGAAACGGTCTTCCTAGGAGAATTTCACAGCTTTGGAGCGGTGGCATATCCATAACAACAAAATCCACTGGGAATATGAATCTATCCACTTTGACGAGCACATCCTCACACACTCCATATGGTCTCACGGTAGACCCATCCGCCAATTCAATTGTTGCATCCAACTTCTTTATCTCTTTTAACCCCAACTTCTGAAATGTTGCCAAAGGCATGAGATTTATGCTAGCGCCAGAATCACATTGCGCTTTTGGAAAATGTTGACCACCTATTGAGCACGGAATGTAAAAACCTCCTGGGTCTTTTCTCTTGTTTGGTGACCTCCCATGAATCATAGAGCTCACCGTCTCATTCATCCGACAAATATCATTGTCTTTTATTCGCCTCTTCTTATTTATGATTTCTTTAATGAACCTTCCATAGGCAGGTACTTTCTCGATCATCTCCACTAATGGAATATTGATGTGGAATTTTCGGAATATCTCCAGAAATTTCTTAAAGTGACGATGCTCTTTCTTTGACTTTGGATTTACCGGATCTAAAACATCAGCTGCATCAACACGCCTGTGAGGTGGCACATAAGAGCTTTTCGGGGGTACCTCTACTAAGCTTGCTTCAATCATTCCCTCGGACGTGGGCCTTGACGAGATATCCTCAATGGTAGCAGCTTGTTGTGGATTCTCTTTCACATTTTCTGTATCTGCACATGCACAAACAACTTGCACTTCTTCATCTTGCCTACATGGAGATATAGTATTCACAACTCTTTGTGATTTCCTGAAGAAAGGGTTTCCGCCCGGTAATCCATAGTACGTGCGTGGATATGGTATCGCCAGTGTTGCATTCACATTGAAAGTCATTTTTCTTTCTTCTACAACTTCTTGCACCTGAGATTCCTCCTCAGTGCTTACCACAGACATGTACTTGACTTGATGGTGTGCCTGAGCCACATTTGCATTCTCGACTGGTTTCTGTTGATTGGCGTGCTTGATGGCCGCCACTTCACTAAAATTTGTGCCACGGTGGTCTCTAATGCCCGCATTTGTGCTCCATGGCTTTGCAGCGTCTGCCCAAACTTGGTTAGGATATCACCTTGAGATTGCAATTGTTTTCCAAACATGGCCATCATCTCTTGGTTTTGCTGGACCATTTGACTTAGCAATTCAGTGTTCTTATCCTCGGCTTTCTGCTGTGGCTTGGCATCCGGATCCTGCAGAAAATTATTCGGATCCTTCCATGAAAACTTTTTATCTTTCCTCCATGCATAGTCATTGTTCCTGTAGCCCTGTTGTTGCATGAATTTCACTTGGGCCTCCTCATCGTCAGATGCATCCTCCTTAGTTAGCAGCTTCTTGGCTAGAAGATCTAACTTATCATTCAGCTCCCTCACTATTCTGGATTCACCAGCAGCCTTGACCTGTTCCACTGCACCTCTGTCACCCCATGACTGTTTCCTAGCCATGTTCTTTAATATCTCCCAACATCTGGTATCCATATTATTCATAAAGAATCCGGATCCGGTTGAATCAAGATTACTTCTATCGTGCTCGGAGAGAGCAAAATAAAAGATTTTCACTTGCGTTTCTCTATCCAGCCCATGATGTGGGCACCTCCTCAACATAACCTGGAATCGCTCCCAGGTCTCAGAATATGTCTCACCCGCCTGTTGGGTGAAATTGTGAATCTTCCTAATCATGTCGTTGGTCTTCTCAGGAGGGAAAAACCTCTCGAAGAAAACTTCCACCATATGATCCCAAGACTGAACAAATTCATCATCGAGGTTATGGAGCCACTCTCTTGACGCTCCTGCCAAGGAACTTGGGAATAACTTGAGGTATAAAGCATCTTGTGGGAATCGGTCGATCTTCACCATGTCATAGTTCTCCACGAACTGGCTAATGTGTGCAACTGGGTCCTCATTCTTCAGCCCGTGAAATGCATTTGATTTTACCAAGTTGATCAATGCCGGATCGATCTTATATGTTGGTATGTTGACCGCCTGCTTCTTTATAGGCCCTTTTGAAGCTGATGAAGAAGACGCTTTGATCTTCTCCCATATCGTCTGTGGTTCGGCCATTTCTTCTGCTTCAGATTCACAATTTATTTCGCTTTGGTGCTCTTGCTCGTAGTACTCCTCGTCCTCTGGTCCCAGAGGTGGAACCTTAGGTGTGCGATTGTCGTAGTCTGTACTATGTGTATGCACCATGCAAACTACCTGAAATAAGAAAATCGGGGTTCAGTACTATGCTTGAACGAGTAAACACAAATATAGAGAAATTTAAGAATATTTAAAATTGTTTCAAAATAAAAAAAAAATGTGGCCTAGAGTGGCCGCTCTTAGCACTCGAAGTGCCAACAATTCGCCGTATCCCCGGCAACAGCGCCAAAAACTTTACGTGTATTTTACTATGCGCTTAAACGCAAGTATACGCGTCGAGTAATATAGGCCTTTGTGAGGCCCGAGTCGAACTCAGGGATACATGAATTATTGGAGACTTCTACTAACTAATCGCAATCAGCTAAGCCGGATGACAAAATAGGGTTTGTTGTCGAAATTAAAAAGAAAACAAAATGAAACAAAGAAAACAATCGATTAAAGATTAATTTAATCAATTCAAAAGAGTATCTTTAGGATTGCGGTTTCACCGCGGGTCAACATTGTATTCGGTTTTATATAATTCCTCACTCTTCTCTCTCTATCCGGGTAGTGGCTTGAAAACAGAATTACCCACTGTCGTGGTGTAACTCACTACTTAGGTTTAGGTTGATTCCACCGTCGTAGTAATCATTCCCCTAAACTAAGTGCATTATAAACGATCTCTCAGTTCCCACCATTAATTTTACAACTCCTTTGTCAAGGGTTTTATTGATTAATGTAGATTTCGTCTCTTTTCAACCGTTAATCCTTCCATCGAAGTGTTTAAGGGCATTAAGTTATTATTATGGTGATCAAGCATAACAATATATATGGAGAAAATGAATCTATACCACGGATTTGAGAGAGAAAATATGAATTATCAATATAAAATTGTCATACAATGCATTCCCGGGCTACTCCCGGTCCTAAAGATGGAGGGTTTTAGCCTCTCATGTTCATCTCACACGAATACATGGTAGAAATAGGGGAATTCATAAGAAAAACGTGAAACAAGTGGGAAAACCCCTAAACGGAGAAGAACCGGTAGATCCTTGGAGTAGAATATGAGTTTCCCCGCCTATCAGTGGTGGAATTCGTCTTCGGTAATGTTCGAATCACCCGGGATGAGCTTCTGGCCTCCGTTCTCCTTTCTCTCCTTCCTTGGCACTCGTGCAATGCAAAATGAGATGATCTTCTCCTCTCGGCGGCCGTCATTAGGTATAAGTCCCTAATTAGGTCGTCAAATAACTCCAGCCGTCCGATTGAGATCAAAACGAATCCAACGCATATCTGCCGACATCGATACCATCGACGCGGGTTGATGGTATCAACCCAGCGTATTAGCGGCAGCTTTCTTTTTCTTTTCATCTGAGTGTCTGTGGTCATCTCGATACCATCGACTTGGGTCGATGGTATCGACTCTCTTTAGCGTCAGTTGTTGTCGTTTAGCGACGTTGTAGCCTCAATGTGTCGATGGCATCGACTTTCGTCGATGGTATCGACAGCTTCCTCGTCAGCAACTTGAAGGGATCTCGATACCATCGACTTGAGTGTCGATGGTATCGACTCTGTGCTGCTCCTCTCGGCTGGCAATCTGTGGCTTGGTCGATGGTATCGACATCCGTCGATGGTATCGACGGAAGAAGATACTTGTTTTTCCTTAAATTCCACCACAAGACCAAGTAAATCCACACAAATTATGATAATATGATAAATAATTCTCAAAATGGTAAAACAAAGGGAATTTGACATAGAATGATGGCAAAGACCGAAATGAGTGAATTATGCAATATTATCCCTAAAAATGAGTAATTAGAGCACAACACACATATGAAAAAGGTCTATAAATGCGACTCAAAATCATCGCATCAATGATGATTCCATGTCTCGAGTTCATTCTGGATATTACATACAAAGGAATTAGACAATCATTGTAATACCTTACATACATTGTAGGATGAAGTTGTTCCTTTTCCCAGCCTTTTCCTTCATGCATTGCAAACCTTGCTACGACTGATGTAGCTTAATCAATAGATGACAGGGGGTCCCAATCATAGGACTCTCCGTCCTTCCTAAAAAAAAAAGGTAGCATTGATGTGCGTCTAGTCACTACTCACTTCTTATGATGTAATAATCTAGTTACACACATTCACCGCTAACATGATATGGGACCTATAGGGTCACACATAGGAATTCATATAGAAGAGGAGTTTATCATGATGATGATCCAATTTATTACCAAAGTGTTTGGGTATTCAATTCAAGAAACAAACCAACTAACTGGACTCCTAACCGACCCATTCAAGTGTTGAGACAACTGTTTGGAGTGTCAGGTTGATTGGATATTGAATTGGCTGAATTCAACATGAGTCAAGGCACCAACCGATCAACTCACTGGGTGAACCGGTCATCTCAGGTTTGGTGAGATGACCGGTTCACCTAGTAACCTTTCATCTCGGTCATGCCAACTGAAGCTTTTGGAGACTTTTTCAATTTGTGAGAAAAGTCCATCGTTTCACTTGCTCAATTTGATAAGTGTGAATTAATGTTAAGCATTAATTGGAAATGAATTGCCAATTCATATGCGATTAGGAATCATGGAGAAACAACCAGTTTGGGATGCAAACCTATCGGATCACATGTGGACCGACCGGTTTGACACTTGTAGGTTGTAAAAATTCATGATCGTTCGGTCCCTTCAACCCCCACATAGATTGGGAACAAAGACCCTAACCCCTCCTATAAATAGAGGGGTATTGGGGGCTTCCCAAAACACAACTCAATTGCCTCTGACAATTGTTTTCCTCTCTGGTTGTGGTAACCAATAGAGAGCATGAGCAAGTCCTACCCACTTAAAGGAGGGATAGCAAGGGAGAAACAATTGTGGGAGAGCATGTTGGTGACTAATACACCAATGGGAGAGACAAATCCTTGTTTGTTATACTAGAATAACAAAGTTCTAGGTTGTCGGTGTGGACTTCTCTACAGGCGAGGAGGTTGTTGTTTTCTGCTAGGAGGAGAATGTCAGGATGCAATCCACGGAGACCAGTAGCTATTGTTGACACTATTCAAGTCTGTCATCCTGGTGAAGAGCACGAGTTGCATAGACACCATCCAAGAGCAACTAGAAAATATTTGCACGACTACTACAAAGAGTTATAGTCATTGGAATTGCTTTAGGACCAGGTATGAACTCATGTAAACCATCCTTTCCATTACATAGTTGTTGATGCGATCTTGCTATTCATGGGAATACAACAATAAATTTTTGTTTTTGTTTCCATATTTGTGTCGCTATTTCCCTATAGGTGATTGATTAGAAAGCTTCATCATAGTCAACACCTTGAATTTGTTTGAAACCTTAAGCCACTATTTGCCCTTTGTAGGTCTAAACATTTCCATCCATGTCTGTTTTCTTCTTGAAGACCCATTTACACCCAATGGGTTTACCCCTTCAGGTGGTTCCATTGAGATCTATATCTTGTTGGAATACATGGAGTCCTTTTTGGATCTCATAGCCTCATTCCATTTTCTAGATTTTAGTACCTATATAGATTCTCCATAGGTGGTTTTCTCATCTTGATCCATGAATGACACCTCACGATCTTGAGTCACAAGATTCATGTGTTTGTTGAGGGGGAGACTGTGCCACAACA
The DNA here is from genome assembly GCA_963693085.1 of Alisma plantago-aquatica. Taxonomy (NCBI): domain Eukaryota; kingdom Viridiplantae; phylum Streptophyta; class Magnoliopsida; order Alismatales; family Alismataceae; genus Alisma; species Alisma plantago-aquatica. Next base: position 852,946,381 of record OY856410.1, read on the forward strand.
GCTTGTGGTGCCTCCTCATGCTCCTCTTCAGGTTCGTTGTCAATTAGTGTATCTCAAGATTCTTCAAATTCTATTTTCCTCCCACTGGTATGTCTAGATATAAACTCCTACTCTAAGAAGGTACTAGTTGTAGCAACAAACACTTTGTATTGGGAAGGAAAATAGAAATAGTATCTGTTGGTTTCCTTAGGATGCCCCACAAAATAACACTTGTCAGATGTGGCTCCCAATTTCTCAAGAAGTCAACACTTCACGTAATCTTAATGATCCCAAACCTTTATGAGAGACATGTCGGGATGCTTCCCAGTCCATATCTCATATGGTGTATTTGTAACCGATGTAGAAGGAGCGTAGTTAAATATAAACACATCAATTTCTAGAGTATGTCCTCGAAAGGAATTAGAAAGTTTGTCTTAACTCATCATTAATAAAAATATTTGTAACAACGTGTTATTCCTTCTCTCTACAACACCATTGTATTGTGGCATTCCTAGTGGAGTCAGTTGTGAAGCAATACCACACACTTTGAGGAGGTCCTCAAACTCTTGTCTCAAATATTCACCACCTCTATCTAGTTGATGCATGTTAGTTTTCTCTAAAAGTTGGTTCTCTACTTCATTACATAATACCTTGAACTTTTGAAGGGATTTTAAATTTGTATCATCAGATACACATATCCATATCTACCGAAGTCATCAACAAATGTAATGAAGTATTGATACCCTCCTCTTGCGGTAAAACTAAAAGGACTACATGCATTAGTGTGTATGAGTTATAAAACTTTAGTTCCCTTTCATTGTTTCTAGTAAAAGGAACTTTCTCCATCATTCCTAACAAACATTTCTCGAAACATTCAAAATCAAACAAGTCTACATATCCATACTTATGGAGTTTAGAAATGCACTTCTCATATATATGGCCCAGGTGACAATTCCAAAGGTATGTCATGTTTAAGTCATGAATTTAAAGTTGTTTAATATTTACTTTATAAACATGTGTCTCAACATCTAACAAATAAAGACCTTAAAACATCACAAAAGTACTATAAACATATCTTCAAAAATATTGAGCAAACTCCACTCTATATTGGAAATGAAAAACCATTATTGTCCAAACAAGAAACATAATACATAATAGAAATTTTCTGATTTTGTTAAAAGCTCCAAGAGAAGATATAAACGGTATGTTCCTACAGCCACAACAACAACCTTCTCCCCATTAACGACTCATAATTTGACAACTTCCTCCTTAAGGGGTCTACTTCTTTTTAGATCTTTCTCATCATAACATATGTGAGATCCACATCTGGTATCCAAAACCCATAATGTAGAAGTAGATAAGTTAATCTCAATGATGTATACACTTGAGGTGCAGATCTCTATCCCCTTAGACTTCTCTGGTTCCTCCACATAGATTGGGCAATTTCTCTTCATTGTCCATGCTTATGATAGTGGTGACAATTGCCATTCTTGGCCACGCCTCCATTGTCCTTAATCTTAGCCTTTTTCTTTCCCATAGTCATTCCTCTCATTGCATTGAACTGAAAACTACTAGAGGGGGGGTGAATAGAGTTTTATAGATAATTTAACAATTATTGAACTTAAACAACCACAAAGAAAATATTGGACAAGGAGACACAAGGTTTAGAGTGGTTCCAACTATAGCAAATACTATAGCCGTCAATCCACTACCCGGTTGCTTACCCAACCGGGATTTGAAAAGAAATTTATTTTATTACCTCGCAAGGACTTTACATAAAATACAATTTCTTTTCCCAAACCCTTCAAGCAGCCTTCACCTAGAAGTAATCGCCCAACCTTGAAGCAGCCTTCCCTTGAAGTAGGTGCACCAACTCCCGTTGCACCAGCCTTCTGAAGTAGCTTCCCGTGCGATAGCCTTCTTGAAGTAGCTTGAAGTGCCCTTCTCCACCTGAGAAGTCAACCCTCTCCGATCCGCAGCCTCCAACCCTAGGAGTAGCAAGGAGAGTACAAAAGATACAAAGGAACAAGAAAGAAAAAGGAAATTACAACTTATCCTTTAAGCCCAAGGCTTGATTTGCCTATATCAAGCGTGTAGATCTCCTAACCAATGTGTATGACAATGTGATTGTAGTGGATAGGAGATACTAGCCTATAGGACACGAAATGGGAGCAATAGGAATGAATGGCAAGTGTAGGAATTGCTCTATTGCTCTAAAACAGATTGCAAGTGTGTATTCAAGCTCAAGTATAGCACAAGTATAGCTTGGATGTCCTTTGGTGTCCTAAGGCATGTCCTATTTATAGGAATGACCTATGTATGCTTAAGGACGTTCTAGACAACTTCTAGGGGGTTCCTAGTGCTTAACTAGCCGTTAGGAATAAGTTAGGCGCATTAGCAACGGCTAGTTAATTAATTCTGCAGTTGCTGTCAGAGACCATCTCGGTCGAGGACTTGTCGACCGAGATGCCCAGTCGGTCGAGGATTTGTCGACCGACAGGCTCTCTGGATTAACGTTTATTTGCAACTGTCAACTGCTGTGTCTAACGGCTACTTTTGGTCAATCTCGGTCGAGAAGTTTGTCGACCGAGAGTGTCTCGGTCGAGGAGTGTGGTCGACCGAGATTGACTCTGTTTTCAATCTTTCAATTAAGATACTAAGTGTGTGCATGAGTGTGCATTATGTGATCCTATTAGAAGGAGATGACCTAACTAAGTGTGGTGTTTAGCTAGGGAGATCTAACGCTTGATTTACATGAAGTCTAAGTACTTGTACATTATATATTTGTACAAGTTTACAAATGATTACATTGCATGACATTTACAAACATTCAAGCGTATAGATTCCCTAGAACTTTGTCATCACCTTGTTCCTGCACACTTAAGTAGCTCGTTAGATTAATGAAATGTTTGTCATCATCGAAACAAAAGGGATTTATCATAATATCCAATTTATCCAACAATCTCCCCCTTTTTGAAGATGACAAACATTTCCTAAAATATGAAATAAGGAAATATAAAGCATGTGAGTTTCATACCTGAAGATTACCTTTTGTAGCCATTCTTGTTTTACAAGTGTGAGTGCTGGCCATCAAGATGAAACTCATTTATATTTATACTTTTGATTTTATATTCTTTCTCCCCCTTTGTCATTTCAAAAAGATATCCAATTTGAATATTTTATTTTCTTTTCCCCCTTAATTATATATTTTGCTCCCCCTTAAATAGATATCCTATTAGGAACCTGGATTTTATATTATTGATGTCCAATTTAGCCACAATTTATTTCTCAATCATTTGCAAAGGATGTTAAGCCTTGAAATGATATGAGATCATGTTAGGTTTATGGCATGTATATATTGATTTCTCACCCATTTTACAAGGGATGTTAAGCCCCAGAATGAAATGAGAGTCCTTTAAGCTTAGAGTATATGAAGATGTCTCTAACCAAATACAAAGGATGTTAAGCCCTGATTTGTCTAGAGAATTCCTTTAAGAACAAGATATATCATTTTTATGGAGATTCGTATATTTCTTCATGGATTTGAGAATGCTAAGGTTATGACTAGCTTTAATGAGCTCTTGATCAAATTTGTTTTTAGGAGCTCCCCCTTAATCTTATAAGTTAAAGCAATTTAAAACTATTAAGGTCACAAATAAGTTGTGATTTTGACTTTTATCAAAAAATATACTAAGATTAAGTTTACTAGAATGATGTCCAAATAAGCATATTTGTCAAAGCTTATTTTAGGTCGCCCTTGACTACGACCGTAGCGCCCCTTGGCTAAATTTTGTTTTAACCAAGAGGCAAAAATTGCAGATTTCCAATTAAGCATTCATATCAATTTTGATGCATGTTTAAGTGATACTAAACATGAAAGCATAATGAATATTTCAAATCTTTTAAAGATATCAATTGAAAACATTGTTCTTTTTGCAAGCATTTCTTAAGATATAAATCACCAATAAGTTCTTTTGCTTGTCTATGTAATGATAGAATGATAGAACATAAATTTTCTTTAAACTAAGAATGATTTTGGTTTTTGACCAAATTTATTTCTCATAATCTTTCAAGGATGATTTCCATAATTGATACTTTATTGTACAGTCATTGATCACGAATAGACAACAATTTTGAACAATTTCAAAAGAATTCAACAATTTTACAGCATTGATGGAGTTTGTTTTATGCAACACCACTAAAAATCCTAGAGATGATGAGTCTCTAAGTTTAGCCTTGCTAGTACTATGGTAAGAACTCCACCCACATGTGCTAAGACATGTGGAAGTCTTATCGTAGTATAGTTAAGGGTCGAATCCTCGGGACAACGGTCTTGACGAAGTCAAGATGGAAAACGTTTAGCCTTTACTTAACAACTTAAAGATTGATATTTAGATCGAAAGTTTGATTTGGTTGTTTTAAACTAAGTACAAAGAAAGTAAAGCAAGAAAGTAAATAAAGCAAGTAAATCTTAAGAGTTAACAAATGATGATGAATCACTGGGGTTAAGCAGGTATTTACCACCGCTACACATGCATTGTATATGTACTAAGCAAGACTTATAAGCTAGATGCATGGATGTTTCCACAAGACCGATGCCTTATAAGACAAGAGTGATGCGTTGCATCCAAGGGTGTTCCACAAGACCGATGCCCACATAAGACAAGAGCGATGCATTGCACCCTTCGATGTTCCACAAGACCAATGCCCATATAAGAAAAGGGCAATGCATCTCATCCTCCAAGGGTTAAGTAACTCTCATGCGGTACATCACTACGCGTCACTGAAGGATGTAGTCTCCGAAGAGAGAATCTTACTCAACCTCAAGAAACGTGCATCTAAAACTAACAAGCGAGCGATAATTACCAAATCGAATAGCGTCCTTGTAGGCCTAGTCTCCTATTCGGATAACCTAGCTACGAGAAGTGCGGGAATGATGCAACGCCAGCCATTCCCGAACAAATGGTCACATGCTTTACATCATTCCCCTCGCAAAGTGTGTTCCTCGACTTACCAAAGGTCTCTTCCATACAGATGGGAGTGTGCCAAATGATAGTGAGTTTACTCCACTCTTTGAGATACACTTCTAGACACCGAAACGGATGCGTGGTGGATACACACACCAGAAACCAACACTAAATCGGTATTCAAGCCTCGATAGCGGTCGTAGACAAACCACAACGAAAGACAATAAATGCATACAAGAACGTGGCCATCATTCAAGCATGTGTGAAACGATTTAGTATTAAAACGAAATGATAACATCTTTTTTACAGTACACAATACAAAACATGGGCAGCGGGGCTAGTCCCCGCGCCCCAGTGGATGGAACTACTCGCTCCTCATAGAGGGAGCAACAAAGAAGGAGGCAAGAAGAGATAGAAAGAACATCATCTCCACTGAGGAGAGAAGGTTGAACCCTTGGTGGAGAGAGCAACGATCTCACTGAGGAGAGAAGGTTGAACCCTTGGTGGAGAGAGCAACGATCTCCACCCCTTGTAGCTTGCTTGATGACGGATCTTCTCCTCTCCCCTTCCTTGTTGATGAGAGAGAAAGTAGCTTGCAATGGACGTGAGTCACAGACCGGCAGCCTCGAGTGCTGGATGGAGTTGTTCTGGTAGTGGAGAGACAGCCTCTGGACGTCTGGACCCTCTTATGAACGGCCCTGAGGTCTTATTTATAGGCTTTGAGTGAGATCCAAACGGTTTGGAGACCGTTTGGGCTCAAACGGTCTTGGGACCGTTTGGCGTCAAACGGTCTTGAGATCGTTTGGCGTCAAACGGTCTTGGGACCGTTTGGCGTCAAACGGTCTTGAGATCGTTCGGCGTCAAACGGTCCTGAGATCGTTTGGCGTCAAACGGTCTTGGGACCGTTTGGCGTCAAACGGTCTTGAGACCGTTTGAGCTTCATGCGGTCTTGGGACCGTTTGGCTTCATGCGGTCTCAGGACCGTTTGAACTCCATGCGGTCTTGGGACCGTTTGGCTTCATGCGGTCTCGGGACCGTTTGAACTCCATGCGGTCTTGGGACCGTTTGGCTTCATGCGGTCTCGGGACCGTTTGAACTCCATGCGGTCTTGGGACCGTTTGGCTTCATGCGGTCTCGGGACCGTTTGAACTCCATGCGGTCTTGGGACCGTTTGGCTTCATGCGGTCTCGGGACCGTTTGAACTCCATGCGGTCTTGGGACCGTTTGGCTTCATGCGGTCTCGGGACCGTTTGAACTTCATGCGGTCTTGGGACCGTTTGGCTTCATGCGGTCTCGGGACCGTTTGAACTCCATGCGGTCTTGGGACCGTTTGGCTTCATGCGGTCTCGGGACCGTTTGAACTCCATGCGGTCTTGGGACCGTTTGGCTTCATGCGGTCTCGGGACCGTTTGAACTCCATGCGGTCTTGGGACCGTTTGGCTTCATGCGGTCTCGGGACCGTTTGAACTCCATGCGGTCTTGGGACCGTTTGGATCTACTCGACCCTTGGGCTGATTTGTTCTTTTGTTATTTTTTTGTGCTTTTTCTGCAATTATAAAAGGAAAAGTTAGTTTGATGATGTATTTACAAAAAGGGGTAAAATTAGGTTTAAGTACAATATAAATGTAGAAAGAGTATGGAAAACTAAAGAAAAAGACTAAGATAAACTACTAAAATAGGAGGTTATCACCCCCCCTAACTTAGAGTCTAGCTTGTCCTCAAGTTAGATAGAGCTGAGGCATGAAATGGCGCGGCGATCTTAATTAAAATTTCTGTACTCTTGCTTCAATTCTTGACCTGAGTTCCCCAGGGGTCGTATCTAGGCTTATTGCATGCCTTGATCCTTTTGGATTTCGAGAGTTGCTTGGATTTCAGGTTTTTCCGTATCTCAAAGTTTGCCTTGGGACCACATTTATTTTGTGCATGCTGTTGACTCTAATCAACTTTATACCTCTCTGGAAACCTATTGGAAGCTAGAGAGGGTATGAGGGTTGGCTGAAGGCTTTGAAGTGTAACTCCCCTTCGAGTGGGGGAGGGGCTGTCTATGCTTTTTAGGATCTCACTACCGGACACGACACATCTGCCTTTATGAGGGCAGCTGAATGTACCGGCCGGGCAAGTCCTTTATTAGCCTTTTCATATACTTGGAACTTTTAGGGTTTCACTACCGGACGCGACGCATCTGCCTTTGTGAGGGCAGCGGAATGTGCCGGCCGGGTGAGCCCTTTATCAGTTCTTTATATAGGTCCTTATTCGTGGCACAACTCTCATGATTTTATTCGTCTCTCTGGCTTTTATTCAAAAACTCACAGGCTTGGGTTTTGGGATGAGGATTTATTTTGGGTGGCCAAGCCTCTTTTATTTTGAAGAGAGGAAAGTTGTTCTTAAAGTTTTTCAGCATGCACTTATTTGGTTTGTGGTCCACTTGCAGAGCTTTTTGACTTGGAAGTTGCCTGATTTCCCTCTCATCCTTGAGATCTCGGCTTATTTCTGCCCTGATTTTGACCTATGGAGAGTCAGATAAAGAAATGGAGCAAAAATATAGGATCCATAGTGGATGGGGGTTGATAAATCGCCATTTGATGTCTAAGTGCTAAATACTTGTAGAGACTAACATGATTCTAGAGTTAGTTGAGGTGACTTATTTTAAGGAAAAGGGTGTAGAGATTGATACCTAGCCCTTGTCTGATGACCCCCGCCCCTAACTCATCACACACTCTGTCCTCAGAGTGGGAAAGTGATAGGTTGAGAAGTCATTAGAACAAGGGCTGCGAGTTAAGCCAAAATTGCGGTAACCCCTGGAGATTGGAGTAGAGTGGATGCGAATTGGGGTGCCTTGTAGCGCTGACTCAGGAGTTTTATGGATGTCGCAGTGCATTCCTTTGCAATTGTGTCTTGATATTGTAGACGAAATCTGCAATTCTAGCAACGAATCTGCTAGACAATATCAAGACAAAATTGCAAAGGAGTGCACTGCGATATGTGCTGCTTGATTACACAAAAGTTCCTAAACGGTGTCTAAACCGTTTGGTTCCAAACGGTTTGAGGACCGTTTGGTTCCAAACGGTTTGAAGACCGTTTGGTTCCAAACGGTTTGAAGACCGTTTGGTTCCAAGCGGTTGGAGGACCGTTTGGTTCCAAACGGTTTGAGGACCGTTTGGTCCCAAACGGTTTGAAGACCGTTTGGTTCCAAACGGTTTGAGGACCGTTTGGTCTCAAACGGTTGGAGGACCGCTTGGAAAGCAAGGAGCCGCAGGTCGCCGGCGCGGGGGGGGGGGGAGGTGGAACGGGGCGAAGGTGGAACGGGGCGAGGGTTTGAAGGTGGGTGGAGGAAACGGCGACTGGCGCGATAGTGGCGACAGAACGGCACGGCAACGAAGAACATCATTTGACGACGACTGCGAAGGTGGCGCGGAGTGAGCAGCGTGCTTGGGGTCGCCGGACAATCTTGTGGGAGGTGGATTGAGAAGCTTGCGCGGAGGCACAGAAGCAAAAAGGTGAAGTTCTGCGCACGAAAAGACTGTAGAGTGTGAAGATTCGAAGAGAGGAAGATGGAGATGCGGGGTCGGTATTTATAGCGGTGACTTATCGTATTCCAAACGGTTTCAAGACCGTTTAGTCCCAAACGGTTTGAGGACCGTTTGGTCCCAAACGGTTTCAAGACCGTTTGGTCCCAAACGGTTTGAGGACCGTTTGGTCCCAAACGGTTTCAAGACCGTTTAGTCCCAAACGGTTTGAGGACCGTTTGGTCCCAAACGGTGTCAAGACCGTTTGGTCCCAAACGGTTTGAGGACCGTTTGGTCTCAAACGGTTTTAAGACCGTTTGGAGCATAAAAATATTTGTATATTTTTTTTTGTATTTTTAGATTTAGTAATGAAAGAACTTAAAGAAGCAAAACAAAAGTAAGAGAGAATAAAACTAGAAAATTGGAGAAATTGATACTCAGGTCTTGGGTTGCCTCCCAAGAAGCGCCTTGGTTTTACGTCACTGGCTCGACGAAATTGTGGGCGTAGCATTTCTGACATCGAGGGTTTGTTGATGTGTTTTGTCTTCCTGAGTGTAGTATCTTTTTAAACGGTGTCCGTTGACCGTTCGTTCTCCTCCGTTGTTGTTGATGATAATGGCAGCTCCAGTTGGGTAGATATGTTTTATAGTGAAGGGTCCGGACCATCTTGTTCGAAGCTTTCCGGGGAATAATTTGAGCTTGGAATTGAATAAGAGCACTTTGTCACCAACGGTGATATCTTTTCTCCTAAGATGTCCATCGTGCCACATTTTCGTTTGCTCTTTATAGATTCTGGCACTGTGATATGCTGTCATGCGGAGTTCTTCTAGCTCCTGTAGTTGAAGTTGTCTGTTCTCTCCTGCACTTTTAAGGTCGAAGTTTAGTTGCTTGATGGCCCACCAGGCTTTATGTTCCAGTTCTACTGGAAGATGACATGATTTACCGTACACCAAGCGGAACGGAGTTGTTCCAATTGGTGTTTTGTAAGCCGTACGATATGCCCAGAGGGCGTCAGAAAGTTTGGTGGACCAATCAGTGCGATTTTTGTTCACTGTTTTTTCAAGAATCGCTTTTATCTGTCTATTGGATACTTCCACTTGGCCACTAGTTTGCGGGTGGTAAGGTGTGGCAACTTTGTGATGGACTCCATATCTTCTTAGTAATGCTTCGAAACTTCGTTCCAGAAAATGGGTTCCGCCATCAGATATGACCGTTCTTGGGACTCCAAATCTTGGAAAGATGGTATCTTTGAACAATTTGACAACAGGTTTGGAGTCATTAGATGTAGTGGGTACAGCTTCGACCCACTTCGAGACGTAATCCACAGCGACCAAAATGTACGAGAAACCATATGATGAGGGGAAAGGTCCCATGTAGTCTACCCCCCATACATCAAACAGCTCAATTTCCTGCCACATGGTAAGAGGCATTTCATCTCTTTTTGATATGTTGCCCGAAAATTGGCATTTATCACAGGATTTGACAAAATTATGTGAGTCTTTTGATATGGTGGGCCAAAAGAAACCAGATTGTAGAACTTTTATGGCAGTTTTCTTGGCGCCCATGTGCCCCCCCGTGGGTCCGGAGTGGCAGTGTTCCAAAACCGATGTTATTTCTTCTTCTGGAAGGCATCGACGAAA